>JANHFT010004782.1:63367-74201 GCA_032467955.1 Pseudoxenodon macrops
GGAAGGAAGGAAGGAAGGAAGGAAGGAAGGAAGGAAGGAAGGAAGGAAGGAAGGAAGGAAGGAAGGAAGGACTATATTTCACTTGTTTCTGGACTACCGGTATTTATAAATTAAACATAGCATATTTGGGATGATGATAGGGCAGTAACTAAGTGATAAAGAGCTGGCTCTACCCCTTGCCTTGTCTGTGACACCACCTAAATGCAAGACTAAGAGTGCAAATACTTCTTGGCTTACCCATTCTGAGAGCAGAGTCCCAATTTCTTCTCAGTTTAGAGCCCATTGTCTTAGTGTCTGTGGTGAACCAGTGAACATCACAGCTTTATAATCTATGTCTGTGCCTATGCCTGGCAAACTGCTGCCCTAATTCCAAGAGTTGCTCTCTTGGTGTGTGTGTAGTGAATGTGGGGTTTTCTACTGTTCTGGGCTACAGTCACCTTTCCTTTCCTTTCCTTTCCTTTCTTTCTTGTCTGTTGCCCATCTGTTTAGTCTGCTTTCACCTCATGTCATTATCACCAAAAAATGGGCAGAGAGCAATGCCTCCATCTGTTGACCTTGATCTCACCAGTCAATAAACATGAGCCTGTATGGCCTATTCTTTCCTTTATAAAGCATTCTTCTGAGTTACAGAAAATGCCTTCAGGGTGCCACAGGATATAAATTGGAAACCTCTGCTCTAGATCCTTACCTTTTCATCTTTCCCTTTTCCTTTAGATTCCCTCTCTCGACTACTAGCAGGTTTTTCATTTTTTGATATTGGTTGAGCTCTGCCCACAGGTCCCCGTTGTAATCCTGGCAATTCTCTCCGCAGAGGTTTCACTTCTCGATTGGGTCGTTTTATCTGAGGTGGGACTCTGTGTTATGTGAAGGAAGCACACAAGAAACTGCTAAGATGAGTAAAAGTATTTCCATCTTGCATTGCTATTCGATTTCAGTCTTCCCAACACAGTGTCCTCCAGATACACATATACTATATCCATAATTTCAAAACAGCATAGCCACTACTGACAACTCTTTATGAACTCAGTTTTGAAAGGTGCCACAACTGAGGAAAACTGATCAATTCGGGGGGAAAGCTAATGTTCGAATTGCATATCTTGATCTCTAAGGAGTCAGGGTATAGCTACGCTTTGTGACGGAGGATATGTTACCTCACAGCTACAGAGTTCTTTGTATCCACTTAATCCCTTTCATCTCTTTTCATTGCTGTGAAGATGATGCTAGAAATTAAGTGAAGACATTGAAAAAGCTACATACACATCTCACAAAATATAGCAGGAACTAGGAAATTGGGGAAATGGTAGAGACAGAGACAGATGCTAGAAAAAAAGTAGAAAGATGGAGAAAAAATAAAGTTGAGGATTTAGCAATAAAGTCTGATGACAACAGGTACAAGAAATAATTGGACCAGAAACTCAATTCAGCCATCGCACCAAACTGCAATTTAGGAAACTTAGCTACAATTCTGTGTGAAACTAAATTAAGGTTTTCAACAGTCCAGCATACTTGAATCTAGGAATTGTGGTTAGAAGTAGTTTTGAAAAAAATAGTATTTTGGTAAGTCTTCCATGAAAATCTGTAATTATAACCTGTAATTATATTCCGCTTTAGAGACTATCATACTAACAGCAAATCAGCAAAAAAAACCAGACCTTAACATTATATTTGTAATGCAAACTGGCATACTAGGTTATGAATAATAGTTCAAATGTTTGATGTGATTCTATAATCAATGCTCACATTTTAAAAAGGAGGAATAAGGTAAAACAGCTCTTTTTACTACTTTCTGTCTCAAAAATGTATTTGCTACTGCCTGCAAGTAAACATGCTATCCTATTTAAACCCAATTACCTGTGCTCAGCTGGAACAGGAGGTGGCCACACAATTGGATCTCTAAAATGTTCATCTTGATAAGATACAGGGATATCTGTAGGCTTGTCTATTTTAAAACTCTCTAAGGTGTTGACAATGCTCTTTACTTGTTCAAATTCTTCTAATAATTCTTGCCGAACCTGAAAAACAAATAAATGTGAAGCCGTTCAAAAATGAAATTGCAAGATATTATAGCATGCAGTTTAAAGTAGAGCAGATAAAACTGCTGTTGGTATAAACAAAAGCCAATTTGCAGGGGAACTGTTGATTTCTGGTATTATTTGCACAAGGCAAACTAAATTGGATAAAACTCAAGTCACTCTAATACAAGGGCTGTGCCAGTCTAAGATCTGGCAACATCATACCTGTGTTTTTATACACCTCATATGAGCAACCGGATAGGACTGCCTGTTTGCTTATTGTTTGTTTTAAACAGCAGAGCTGGAAGGTTTACAACATAAAGTGAATTTTACAATACTGCTAGAAAAAAAATGTTCCCTTAATTTTCAATTAGAAACACAACTCCCCAGGCCCCCGTTATGTACCCTAGAAACTTCACCTCCTTCAATTTTGCTTCCTTTTGCCAGCAGGTCAAAATTGCCACAGCACTGCTATAGAATAGTGAGTTTCTCCCTCTTCCCCAGAAGGGGTGGGGTGGGGAATAAGCCCATCACTTTATTTTTGTTTTTGAGCAGAGGTTCTAGAAATGTCTTGCTTTACTGCCAATGGTACAGCAGAAAAGAAGATTCATATGAAGTGATCACACAAATTTCCTTGCAAATATTTTGCAAGGAAAAAGAGATTTGGTTACAAAGATCTCAAGATTCCTTTCATGTAGCCCCTATTGCTAAGTGCTGTAGAGCTTAATCCTCTTCCTTCTAACTATTTGAGATGGAGAAGTAGCTGAGCATTTTCCTGAATATTCAGATGCTTTAAGTGAATATTGGGAAGTGTTACTTCCTTTCTCAGGCTTCAAGAAGTCTGTAAGGCAGGGGCTGTGTGTGTAAAAATCCGAGTGTATAAATTATATGACTATATATTTGTGGCATATACATTTTTGTATTCCCATGTATATTAACATGTAAGGAGGTTATACAGTTTAGGTTATACATTTAAAATGCATTTATTTGTTGAGCTCAGTGACAGGTGTGCCTATTCTCCGTACCCCCCAGGTTCATAAGCATGATTTGATGCCAATTCCTTGAAAAGACTGCCTTAAACCTTCAATTCTCATTCCTAATCAAAGCAATTTTAATCAAAGCAATCAATTGCATTTTCTAGTAACTTATGTTCATCTCTTCATCACTATTTCTTTCTGGCATTTAACTCTTGACTTTATTGAATTTACATTTAGAGATATGCACAAAAAGGAGAATATATTTTCCTTTCAAACCCAGAAGAAATCATTACATTCTTGTTTTGCCAGACTATTTTGGGACAACCATTAGTTTAGTTCACTGGATTTGTGAGGCTAATACATTCAAATAAATATACAAATAAATACAGGTCAGCAGACATAAATTCCCAAGTATATTTGTTCTTTCAGGTTTGGAGTGACCAATATCCAGAGAAATCCTTGCATGATTTCATGAGGCAGACGCCAAGCTTCAGGCAGCAACCTGGACTGAAACTGATTACTGTAATTCCAACAAGTTTGACTTCAAATTCATACAATTATTAAGGAGGCTGAAATAAAAAGAATTCTGGTGAAAACCAAACTTTCAAATCAGAAACATATATATAGGTGAAATTGAGTGAGAAGAGCTCATGAGCTTCTTTCTCATGAGGATTATGTATAAAAAAGGGAAGCTGGTCTCTTTCGTGAAAGAGAGGCAACCTGCACTTACTGGCTTTTTGGAAACAGCTTATAACCTGAGCTCCATTTTCACTGGCAGAGGGCTGCAGGAGGCAGTCGCAGCCGAAAACAGAACTTGGGAGCCCGCTTTCACTGGCAAAGCACTCAGGCCATCACCAGTGCCCCCCCCCAACACGAATGGCATCGAGCTGGCCATTCCCACCCCAGCCACACCTACCCCAGACCCCCAAGGTCAAACACCACCCTGATACTTACTTTACAAATAGGCTTATTTGCATCTTCACCGCTCTCTCTTAAGCAGCTCCCAGAACAGCAAATCCCATCAATCAATCCCATCAATCCCTTTAGAGTTCCCACTGCTTTCCCTTCCCAGCCGCTGCCAATGTCTCAGATAACATTGCTCCCAATATCTCAAGTGCCTTCTTTTTTCTCCCGTCCTTCAGCCTGTTACCCACTGTCAGAGTAGTTGTCAGATCTTTGCTAGCTGCCTGAACTGAGGGATTTTCTTTCCCAAACACAAATTATTACGTTTTTCCCCCAGCTTTATTCAGATGAAAGCAGCAGTGATATGTGAATTTTGGCAAGTGAATTAATTATCTTCAGTTTAGAACCAATATCTCTGTGTACATTAGGACAAAGACTTCCTGTGTCATTTTTTCTTTACTCTCTGGACACAAGGGAAGAGCCAAGTCTCTTCTGCAGCCTTTCTTGCCAGTCAAGAGGAACAATAATTTTAATTTATTCTGCTTTGATCAGACCCCACTTCAAATGCTGTATCCTTCTGGCACTTCAGTTTAAGAAAGATTCAGAGAAGCACAATGGGAATGAAAAGAGGATGAGACATAAATCCTATGAAGAGAAATTGAATGAATTGTGATTGTTTAACTTTGAGGGGAGATATTACAATACCTGAAGAACCTGAAAGCAGAACACATAAAATACTGTAATGTTAACTTACAAGTAAGAGGACTCTAGTGGATTTGTTAGAAAAACTTTGTAATAATAGGTGTTAATTACCCAGAGAGATACTGGATCCCCTTCCTGTGATGTATTTAAGCAGAAGTTTGACAGTTTTTTATTTTACTGTATATGCCTTTTGAGTTTTTGTAGCAAGCAAGGGCTTGGATTCCGTGGCTTTGAAACTCTTTACTGTAAGTATATTATTCCATAATGGCCTATATATTTGTTTTCATAATAGCCTATGTCACCTTAAGGAGTGATTCATCTCTACCTCTTGGCCTTCAAGAAGAGTCTTAGAACTTGGCTCTGCCAAATGGCCTGGAGTCTCGATAGGGGCGTTCCATGCTTGAGATGGCTAGTGGATTAAGAGACAATTCTACTTCCACCATTTTGTATATCACTTGCTTCCTTAGCCATCTTTATTAATTTAAATTTAAATATTTATAATTGTAATGTTTTCATGTTTTATACTGTCATTTTTATGTTGCTGTAAGCTGCCTTGAAGAGATGGGCAGCATATAAATGTAACAAATAAATAAAGTTATCACAATTCTAGAACTGATACTTATTAAGAAGCATGATTGGTCTACTGTTTAGGGCACCAGATTAGAAACCAGCAGACTGTGAGTTCTAGTCCTGCCTTAGGCATGAAAGACAACAGGGCAACTTTGGGCCAGCCACTCTCTTAGACCAACTTACCTCACAGGGTTGATATTATTGTAAAAACAGAAGGAAGGTGTATTAGGTATGCTTGCCACCTTCAGTTATTTTCAGTTAGTAGCTATGATACCAAGCAAGTAACCATTTTTAAAACATTTGTACGCATCTCTCTTTTATACAGGAATTTAGATGTAGTCTAGATTCCTGAACAGAACATGAACTTGGACTCGGTCTCATAAAGTTCAGGTGGGAATTCAGTCACCAAATGCCTTAGAATGTCCTGAATAACTTTCAATCGTGGTTCAGGTATGGCAAGGAACAGGAACAAAACTGATAATATTGTGGGATGACCCCTAGGAGGACTTGTACTGTAAAGCTTTTGGCCCTATTGGATTTCTCAATAGCCTTCAGTTCCATCAATCACTGGTATCTTCTGAACTGTAATGGAATTCGACTGTAGTGAACCCTAGGGAGGTACTGCAGGGTTAACATCTGCATAAAGCCATTGGAAGAAGTCATCAGTCAGTTCAGGATGAAACATCATCAGTATGCTGATGATAGTCATGCTGCTATCCCAGGCTGAAGTGATGATGCTATAGGAATCTTGTCCTAGTATCAAGAGGGCACGAGTCCAATTGGGGCAAAACAGGCTGAGTCTAACCCAAATAAGATGGAGTTACATTTCATTCATCAAGATTCTTGGTCGGCTCCAGTACTGCCTCTTGAGGAGAGCACTACACCAAAGGCTCTGGTCTGCCATTGGGAGGTTCTCCTGGACTCATGTCTATCACTGAAGGAAAGGTACAAAAATGTTGTCAGAAGGATCTTTTTCCAGCTTTGGCTGATACGCCATTTGCAAGCCCATGGACCACAAGGATCTCACAACTATGACTCATTACAAACCAGTTGGACTACCATAATGCACTCTACTTGGGACTGTCTTTGCAATCCACTTGGAAATTGGTTCAAAATGTGGCAGTCCATTTATTGGCAGATACTGATCACCAACTGCCAACAGATATTTCAAAGTACTGGCACTGACTTATATGGCTTGGTACCCACCTGCAGGATGCCTTCTCCAACCAGAATTGGTCTGTATTGTATATTCAGCTCAGGAGAAGCACTTGGTTGGTTGCTCCCCATCTGTACTGTTCTCCTGTTGCAATTGTCTGCCTTATAGAAGAGAGTCTCCTTGAAAGTTAAGTATGGCCCTGCTGTTACAGGTTCTAGAATTTACTTCAGATGGATGGCATTCAGTAATTAGCATCTTGTTGCCATATTTGGCATCTTTATTGTGTGTTTTTTAATCATGATTATACAAAATAATAAGCAGGATTATTATTTCATTACGGTGCTGATTGTTACTGGTTATTGATTATTGTGGATGTGTTAATTCCTTTTATTGATAATATTTACCATGCTATATTAATTATTTGTTTATGATTATTAAGTTCTGAATGTCTATGGCAGATTTGGCAACACATAAATGGGATAAATAAATTAGTTTTTCCAATACCACATTTCCATAACTTGCATAATTCGTGAAGAGATCAGCAGCAATACTATCAAATAGTTATAAAATAAAACAATCCATAGAAGGATCAACATTATTTCTAAGGGGAAAAAAGCTGAAGAACAACCAACATAAACAGATAAAAGCGCCTAGAACAAACTGGTGGTGGATTCTGGCATATCATAGAGGTGTCATTCTGCACAGAGCAGGCATTACTGTGGAAAAAGTCCAACTCTACATCATTGCTAAATGAAATCCTGCTTTCTAATTTTGGATGCAGAACAGCTGAAAGGGCACCTTCTACAAATGTCCTCCTCAGCTTATGTAATATATAAGGAACTGTATATTCCAAGTAGCACTTCCTGTTCAGAGAGGTTCCTTATCAGGCAAGGCAAATCTAGCAAGTTCAGATAAGGAAATATAATCTATTTTTTCTGTTAAGAAATTTTTTAATTTGACTGATGGTCAAGGACATCTAATAACAGAAGTTACATGTTCTGCTTTTCGATTGTTAACGTTATGCAGAGTCATATTGTCTTTCAGTGAGTTCCATTTTCATATAGTTATTCTGTTACATTAGAAACATTAACAGCAATTAAACATTTGCATTTAAATATTTTGTTATTATACCTGCTGCCATTTGCCCTTTAATGTTGGGTCTCTGATCGATTGACAATGCCGTTGAATTTGCTGGATGACACCCTGGTAATAAACCATGGAAGAGTCATAATTTCCAAGTAGTGCATATTCTCTTCCTTTTTTAGCATTATCACAAATCTCAGCCAAATTCATCTTCTTTGAAAAACCTGCAATACAATGTGAAACAACACAGTAAAAATTAAATTACCCATTGGCACAAAAAAACTTTCACTTAGAACCATAACTGCAATTTTTATTAAAGTGTGTGTTATTGTTTTGTTATACTAGTTATGAAACCTATCAATCATTCTAGTGAAGCTATGCAATCTTTTTTTTTACTTTTGAAATTTCAGCAAGAACTGCCCACATATTTGCTACCACTATTCTGAAATAAAAATGACAGCTAAGTTCTTAGCACTACATGTTATACTTTTTCTTCATTTTCTGTCTTCCAAATTTTTCAGCTCAATACAGAAAAATCATGATTTTATAATTCAGAAATTTGACAAATAGCCATAGTGAGATATAGCTCTCTGATTCCCCTATTGCTTTTCATTCACCATTAGCTTTGTTTTTTATATATTTTTGTACTAATTGTATAAGATTAGCATTTCTAAGGTATCACTTTGAATTTTTTTCCCATGAAAATGCTAAATGCTAACAGTTTCTGATGGGGAATAGGTAATCTTCATAAATAAAATATGTGAATGACCTACATGTATAAACAATGTATTACATCACCAGGAAATGCAGCTGTAGCATTCATACATAAATGGAGCTGAATGACAAAGACTACTAGCTTCCTTCCGAAATGTAACTGCTCCATAAAAATAATCTTCAATCTCCTCTAATCCCAGATGTTTTTTTTAAAAAAGCCTCACAATCTCAAAACCCACAAGTTTGCCCTATTTTGTTTGTATATGCTTTAGTCTTCCCAAAAAAAGTCTCAAAACATGAGCTACATGGTATTGCAAACAAAGCTGTTCCGTTTGAATGTACTGAACTATTAATTGCTGGTAGCTGGCGTCTGTTCAGAACATAATCCAAACAAATTAATTCACTTGAGATACAGCAAATCCATATAGATAGTTTCTCAGTGCATGGCTGAAGAAAAGCTGATGTCACCCAATTATATTTGGTACATGGCGACTCAATTCAACATTACAACTTACGTGATATAACAAGAAATGTATCCTTAAAGATTTGTACAGTTCAAGAACCATCAACCAATACATTCCAGCAAAATAAAAAGATTCTCTGTCTCAGAAAGAATATTATCCACATCAAGAAATGTTCTAAGCCAGGCTGAGGACCCCAGTTAACCTTTGAGGGATGTATCAGGGCAGCCCTTCAACAAACAGCGCTAAGGCAAAATTAAATTGGGTTATTTTATTTATTTACTGGATTACTTTATTTACTACCAAGAGGGTTTACAGCAATAAATACAAAAAATAAAGCAACTGTAGCAAATAAATAAATGCATTTACAAAATTGTTTAAAACCATAAAACCATAATTACACCCTAGGAATCAGACCCAATAGAGTGCAGACAGTTACAGTACAGGTAGTCCTCAACTTACAACAGTTCATTTAGTGACCATTCAAAGTTACAACAGTATCGGCAAAAATGCCTTATGACCACTTTTCACTCTTACGACCATTGTACCATCTCCATGGTCATATGATCAAAATTAAAATGCTTCACAACTGACTCATATTTATGACAATTGCAGTATACTGAGGTCATGTGATCACTCATTTTGTGACCTTCTGACAAGCAAAGTCAATGGGGAAAACCAGTTTCACTTAACAATTGTATCATTCATTTAATAACGGCAGTGATTCAGCTAACAAGTGTGGCAAGAAATTTTGGGCTCAATTGTGGTCGTAAATCAAGGGCTACCTGTAATATGATTCTTCTCTCTCTAAACCAAAATGCGCGTTCATGTGTGTGCATGCACTCGCACCAGAGCAAGAGAAACCCAAAGACCAGCTGGCCGGCACACACATGCCTCTTTTTTGGCCATTTTTCTGGACGTTTTCAGGCCATTTTCCGGCTCTCCAGCACCCGCAAAGACCAGCTGGCCGGCTCACATGTGCATGCTGGAAACCACAAGAGCAGCTGGTGACGGTGTGCATGCCCACAGAAAGGACTCTGTGTGCCACCTCTGGCACACATGCCATAGGTTCACCATCACAGCCTTAGGGCTCTCAGGAGCTAGGCGGGAACAAATGCATGCTTGGAACCTCAAAACGTAGATCCCTGAAATCTCAAACCACAGGAAGCAAACTATTCATTTTCTACCTCCTTGCACAATGACTACTTTGATCCGAGTTTCCTAATACTTCCTCTCTGATGTTAGGTTTATTTCTAGCAGTCATTACATCTTTTCAAGCTGGTGTAACGGAATTTAAAAGTAGATAGTTCTCAGTTTGTTAGTGGATAAATTACATGCATATGCCATGTTGGTATTAAATCAACCAACTTAGACCAAAGACTTGACAAATCACACACTGCAATAAGATCCATGTCAAAAATCCCTCTATCAGCAGAGTTGCATTAAGAGAATATCAGTTAATTGCATTTCCTGTCACTGGTTCCCATGTTTCTATTTCTTACCTTACATACAATTAAGGCCCTATTAGCACCTTTTTCAATGATTAAATCATGCAAATCAAAACATCAAAATCCTTTTTCGGAAATGAAACTTTTAAATTTTCGAGATTATGGTTCCTATATACTATACTTCATGGATCTAAACTGCAGAAAATTATGCCACCCATTTTTAGCACACACCACGTAATTTTGACAGTGTGCTTTGAAAAAAAAGATCTGTGATGGCTTCCACGGTTGCCAGTTCAGATGATGAGGAAGAACCGACTCTGGGGACACCTGGCCGGGCTTGTGGGGAGCACCAGGGGGATTTCAGAACCCAGGGAGGTTCATCATAACTTCAAACAGTCACTAAATGACCACTGGAAAGAGGATTACCTGTCTCAGACAGGACACATGACCAGATGAGGTAATTTTACTTTATTATAAGGCTGTATTACCAAAATCTAGCAAGTCTGATAGTACAAATCTAACATTATATCTTTTTCAGACTGAGAAGTTAGGGAGGTTCCGAGTTTCTTTCTCTGCCCATTATGCAGCTGTGGGCTACGCCCTCTCTTATCTATTCCCTACTGTGAAGCTTCTAAACTGGTGTAACAGTTGTTACACTGTTTTCTCTAAATATTAGGTACAGGCAGGGGTGGGCTGCTGGGGGTTCACAAGGGTTCTGGAGAACCTCTAGCTAAGTCTCTGTGCAGTTCGGAGAACCCCAAATCCTACTCCTGGTTGGCCCCACCCACCCCACCCTCCCCTCCCAGGA
>JANHFT010004782.1:118913-129704 GCA_032467955.1 Pseudoxenodon macrops
AATGGAGCTCGGGAGCCCGTTTTCTCTGTCAAAGTCACCACAGGCCAGTCCTTCAAACACCCCGTGGGCTAGATCTGGCCAGGAGGTTTTGAATTTGCACCCCTGCTATAGGTAAAGGTTTCCCTATCCAGTTGTGTCCGAACACATTTTACATGGTGCTCATTTCCATTTCTTGGCTGAGGGAGCTAGCATTATCCGAAGGCATTTTCCATGGTCATGTGACCAGAATGCCTACATGCATAGTTCCTGTGCATGTTTCTTATAATGAACATTTTCAAAGAAGGATTCAGTCAATTGAGGTTATGCAAAATCAAATCACAATGAATGAATGAATGAATGAATGAATGAATGATTCTAGATTTAGCATTTTAACTAGGGGACAAATCTTTATATTGTGAATGTAAGTATATGACAACTGCCTCTTCTGTAAGTAACTTATCATATACACATAGACATATTAAGTTTACAAAGAAATCAATACTTACTTTTAACCACCAGCTCTTCCTGCAAGCAGGCCTAGTTAAAAAGCAGGGCATATTTTATGGAGATTACTTAGAATGTGATTTTTCCAGACAGAAAAACCACGAGAAGCAAACAAAAACAAGTCATACCTTTGTTTTACAGCACATGAATACATGGTGGAAATCTTTAGTTGCATGAATATGCTATCTTTCTCTTGCTTTGTGTTTCCTAGGAATTCTCTGAACTAAGTCTCAACTTGAATTGGAATCAGAATGTGTTACAAATCACCTGTGTGCATTAAAAAACAAAAAGAACACTGTTGCCTCAGTATCAAGAGTAAGGGCTAGGAGAGGAGCTTTTAACTTACAACCTTTGGGTGGTATGCAGCCTTCCAAATAGGTTGCTACTACTCACAACAATACTTAGGAAAGAATATTTAGGAAACTTTGCAAAATTGAATCTCTTTAATGGTAAGGAGTCCACGAAAGGACAGCCACAAGTGTTCCTGCCCATTGCCATGAGTGTGACCAATGAGGTGAGAGCAAGCAAGACTGACAGAGTCGAGAAGGAGCAGCTTAGAAGTTATAACAACACCGTGGAGTTTTCCAAACTTGGCCAGGCACTACAGATCCTTCTTTAGACTGAGAAGAAGCAACTCCACATCTGCAGAGAGCAAACCAAGAAATATCTGCAGTCATGTTTAAGGTTGGGGCCTAATCTTCCCCACTTAACTGCTACTCCTTCCACCATCGCAGAGTTTCCATGCTCTAATTTTAGGGTGCAGAGAAATCACAAGCCTGCATCCAAATGGGTCAGGCCGAAAGTATTTGCCCTTAGCCCTGTATCAAGGCACTGAGTTAAGACTGTAAGAGTTCTTGGTCTGGCTTATGGACCCAGAACTGCATTTTCTTCAGTCTAAATCCGTAACAGTTATGGGGGAGCCTGCAAGTAGGGAACATGCAAGTAGAGAAAAGGCTGCTTGGCTCTTGCCCAATCCGGGATGGTCCTTCATGCCCCTGGTACCTCAAGTAAAGAGAGATACTGCATGTTGGAATCTATATGCTCAGGGTGCATCAGTGAACCCAGTGCAAAGTGGCTGTCCAGGGCCAGCTATAGGAGGAGTGGAGTGCAGGGGTGGGTTCTGGATCCTTTTGCTGCCGGTTCGCTCAGGGTTGCGTCGTGCACGTGCGCATGCGTGCGCAGCAATCAAAAAATACCTACTGAACATGCGCAGAAGCAAAACTTACAGTAGCTTCTGCGCATTTGCAAAGCAAAATCTAAGATGGTGGCGCCCACGGAGACACCGACAGAACCAGCTCCATGACATCACTGCCAAATTACTAACGGTTCTAAATAACCGGTTAGAACCGATAGGAACCCATCTCTTGTAGGTTGGGCAAGCATGTTTGCCTGTAGGTTCAGCAGTATTGCATTGCTAACAAATTTCCCTGATGTCTTCTGAAGAGCCAACAATTAAGTTGCTCCTAGAGACTTTTCCTATTAATGTATCAAAGGTGGTATGTTTTGGGCTAATAAACTGATTCTCGCGCAGTTTGTGACCAATTGACACTGGGGGATTAAACAGAAATACTGTAACACCAGAAGTTATTTCTTGTTAAACTATTGATTCAAAATGTGCAGAAAATATTGAAAAATTGACTGGCTTCCCTCATCTCCATTTGTAAAATTCTCTCACAGAACAGCTGAAACCCAACTCTGGTTTCCTCAGTTTACAGCTTTTATCCCTAAAAAGTATATATTAATTTTAGCAGCATTACATTATTCAGGTTTATAAAATCACAAGTATAATGCAGAGCTCTAGAAGTATCATTGTGAAAACAAGTATGAAAAAGACAAGTGTGATTCAGCATCAGGGCAAAGGGAGACACCCTGAAATACAAACTCAAGTCCAGCTGAGGTGTCCAGTATATGTTAAAAAAAAATATCAAGATGGTGGAGATCAAACTTCCACCTGCATGTATGTGTGTGTGTGTTTCAAGACATGGACATTTTAAGTTATCAGGTCACTCTTTGCAGAACTGAGAAAAATGGCAGTCCAAGAGATGAGACTAAAAGTGTGGACAATTAATAGTATTCAGACAGAAAAGGAACTTTTTCAGACAAAATAGAGAAAAGTTGCTTTCCAATGAAAGCTACAATTTATGATCATGTAATGAATTCAGATTCAGGACAGAAAAATAATTGTGTACTTACTGAATGTCTGAATTACGGCCTCACAAGTGATTAAACAAAATTATGTAAGATTATGGTATTCAGCTACTAATATCATAATGGCAAAACATTTCATGTTGAGAGACAAGATGTCTCTTAAAACCTCTTTCCAAGGATATAGACAGAAGGTGCTGTTGTCACAGGTGTTGTTGCTGCCTCAGAAAGGCCCGTAGTTTTTACCTCTTACATGATTTTTAATGGCTAAAATATTACTGTAAATTTAAACTCTTTACAAAAATCTTTTGAAACTTTTAATTTGAAAATTAGTTTTAAATTTTGAAATTGCCTGACTACATATTGAAAGACCTGAAATTTGTCTGACACTAAGAGGATACATTTCCAAAAACCTAATCTGACCAAAGGTATTTTTAAAAATGCCTGGTGCTACATTTTTAGTTGTCAGAAAATAGACTTTATTCTCATCTTAGAGGCATTTGCAAGATACTTAGCTTAATCATGGTTTATTCAGCACCATTTTGGGAAACACTAAAATCCAGATTGGATTCTCACTTTAGACAAAGTGATTATGCAACTACATTTGGTCTTACAAAGGTGCCTTACCTCTTAACATTTTATAACAAAAACTTCTTATAGGCCTCTTAATCCTTTTAACAATTTATCCTTTCACTTCAGTATTAAATAATTTTCTATACTTTGCTGTCTGCATAATTGGGATAATTACATTACAAAACCATGGAAATCAAAATGTTGCTTGATTTCTCAATATTCTTAAGTGGGTTATTTACATTACTTGATTAGCAAGTACCACTATTACTTATGTGGGTATTTATAAGAGCTGGTGGCTCTCCTAAATGTGCAATAAACAAGCTACTAGGGCAAAGGGAAATTACATAGAATCAAACTTATTTTAAAACTTAACACGGAATGAGAAATGTTGACTTGAGTCTTCTTACCCGATATTCATAGGCTTACATTTTCTAGAAATTACATAAAAATATTTTTTTTTCCTTCCACAAGACACCTTCTTAGTATTAGCTTCAGACCCATGGAAGCAATTTATGGGGTCATGAAACACCTTCCCTGAACATTTTTTTGTATTTTTTGAGGTAATTTGTAATAATAGTATTGCATGTTAATGAAAAATATTGCTGCTTATGGATTTTCAATAGTGTAGATATATATATATTGGAGTGGTTTAAATCAGTGAAAATTATTTTAAGTAAAATAACTTAACTAAATATATAAAACCTCTGTAATTATTATTTTATTAGTATCAACCAGGAAATCAGATGTTCAATATTCTCCTGAGGTTATACATAAACAAATGCAAAATTGAAGTAAGAATCTTAAAAGTCAAAATTGTATAACAAAACAATACTCCATCAAAAAAGTGTGTAAAATTACAAGAATGCTATTTTTTAAACACTGGCACCATTATTTCATAACTACAGAATTCTCAATCAATCCCCAGATTATTCCGCCGAGTTCATAACTGCCAGCATTTTTATTGAAAATGCAAAAAATTTAACTTTGGTTTTCAAAGCAAGCTATATTTTATCAAATCAGAGGTTGTTGGAATACCATGTTATATTTCACAGCTAAATGGAAAAGATGTATTTCCCCCCTACTGCTATTTTAACTTACAAAATGGGCAGACATCAAAAATGTTATAAAAGATAACAGAAAAAGATACATCTCATTTTAATTTGAGACAATACAAAATTTTGAAAATGGGCTAAAACTAGTAGTGGATTGAAAACATGAATTTATACAAATCAATCAATGGTATCACTTATAAAAAACATTAGCAAAGTAAAGTATTTTATTGTGGGAGGTTTACTACCAGGAGTATCCATGGCATAAAGCCCACAATCATCACTTGACATGGTATCCTAAAAGGATTACAGTAATTTAGTATTTAACTTTACCTGCTTAGATAGAGTACTCTCCTCTGTATTAAAGTATTTGCAAATTCAACTTACTACTAGCCAATGAAGTCATACATGTAAATTCCTTGCAGATCAAAGTGAGAATATACTTAGTAGTCGCAGAAGCATCCTAAATTATTTTTCTCCTGGAAGTACTTCATGCCACAGAAATGGTATTTTAATTCTCATCCTTCCAAAACTGGCAAATTTATACAACTCAGTAGAATATTGTACATAGCAAAAGCTGAGCAAATACAAATTGGTTAAGAACATTTTTTTATTGTGACCAGTTACATGGGGAAAAACATGTTTTGCATATTCCGGTATATATTTATTTCCTACCCTATCATGATTATATAGGGCATGTTGCTCAAAGCTCTTGTTATCATTCTATCAACTTATTACATGAAGAGACAAAATTCTGACGTGATCCCAAACGGGCAAAAACATAAAAAGTTAAAGTTTCCAGAGGGGAAAAAAAGGGAAATGTTGACTTTACAAGGGCACCTATTAAAAGGACAACAATACTAAATTTTTTAGAAATGTATTTACTTAGAAGCAATCAGAATGTCAACAGCTACAACTTTTTTTTTCTTTTTTTTTTGCAATTACAGAGTGGTATTTAGTTAACAGAACAACTATTATTTTATGAGGCAGACAACTCAAGATGAATAATAAACTACATCTGCATGTATAACTAATTTGTGCTGTGCACCAACAAGAACCTGCTTTAAACTTCCATGCCAATTTACAACCCCCATTCTGTACTAGGCAACATTAGTGGCCACTGAGATACCACTAAAGGACAAGTCTACCAAAAGACATATTTGGTAGTTTTGAACTATACAAAAAAAGAAAAAGGAAAAAAGACACTGTACAGTTTAAAAACAAATCTTACACAGCCTTATGCTTAATTTTTTTTCCTTTCTTTAAAAGGAGTGAGTTGTGTACAGGGGGGTTAAATGCTTTTATAGACAAGAAACTCTGATCTAAAAGACTTATTCATCATCATCTTCCTCCTCGTCCTCCTCCTCTTCTTCCTCTTCTTCCTCGTCGTCCTCTTCATCATCATCATCATCATCATCCTCTTCTTTCTTTTTCTTGCTTTTCTCAGGCTTAGGAGCTACCTTTTTGGCTGTATCAGGCTTTCCCTTAGCTCGGTATGCAGCAATATCCTTGGTTTGAAAAGCAAAAAGAATTTTATTTAAACAACATAAAACTCTTTGTTTATAATGGGATCAATAGTTATTCAGCTTAAATGCAAATCAGTCAAAATTTGTAATTGTGAACATAAAACATGTTTGGATGTCACAAAAGGCTGGTTGCAGTCACCCTTTAGTTTAAATGAAAGAATTTAACTTTTCACACACTTCACTTAAAGAGTAGATGGTGCCACCTTCAGCATGTATAAACTATATTCCTTTGAACTGCATAGTAAACCCAATAAGTCCTTAAGTAATTCATTTTTACTTCATCTGTTTTTTAAAACTTTTTCCATTGCCCCAAGCCTGTGTTTTCATATTCTAAATTTTATTTTATATTGAGAAATATTCTGAGTGCTCTAAAGTGTAGATGCTCAACTCATGAATTCATCATGCTAATACCAAGCCATCATTCATAATGTTATTCAGTCCTTCCCCAAGTCCCTATCCCCAGTTGAAACAAGGGGATAAACCATGTTAATCCCCCTGTTAACCATGGATAAACCATCCCACAACTAAAACTGGTCTTATATAGTATATTTTGGCAGTACCAAATATTTGTTCCAAATTTATAAAATTCCTATTATGGTTGTGACAATTCAATAAATACTTTTTACATTTTCTAAGAGATTATCCTAATATTTTACATTGATTAACATGCAGTAAAGCCATATTATAAATCTATTAAAGTTGCTTACAAGATGCAATTATTATTAATTCAAATTACTTTTAAAAATTACGAGTCTTCCTAATACTCCAACTTCATTTAAAAATATATTTTATTTAAACTCTGCCTTCATTTTTACAAAAGCTCAAGGTGGCAAACATACCTAATATTCCTTCCTCCTATTTTCACCACAACAACCCTGTGAGGTGAATTAGGTTGAGAGAGAAGAACTGACCAAAAGTCACAGAGTTGGCTTTCATAGCTAAAGTGGGATTTGAACTCCCATTCCACTAAAAAGCAAACAAGACTAAATGTACTGATTTGTTTTTTCAACCAAATTGGAATTTTAATATGAAAAGAGAAAGTATTCAATACTCCAGAAAAAAATGCAAACATATGGCTATACTCCTAATAATAAATGCCTGGAATGTATTATTCCAATCTTATGTTAAAATGCATTTGTAATTTACCTTTTCATATTTCTCCTTCAGTTTAGCAGCCTTCTTTTCAAAGGGCTGTTTATCCTCTCCAGATGTATTATTCCACATCTCTCCAAGTTTCTTTGCAACATCCCCAATGGAAAGACCAGGATGTTCTCCTTTGATTTTTGGACGATACTCAGAACAAAATAAGAAAAATGCCGAACTGAAAATAAATTTACAGAGCAATTAACGTTTAACAAATGAATTTTGCATAGCAGCTTCAAAACAATATACAAACTATAAAAATCTACTTACGGAGGCCTCTTTGGTGCATTTGGATCCTTGAACTTCTTTTTTGACTCTCCTTTTGGGGGTACATAGCTTTTCATTTCTCTTTCATAACGAACCTTGTCAGCTCGTGCCATATCTTCAAATTTCCCCTTTTCCTTAGCAGACATGGTCTACACATATAAAACATGACCAGAAAGCATCCTTAATGAAAGCTCATCTCTCCCTTCTAGTTTGGAATGGAACCTCTTATGAATAAAAATATTTTAAAATGACATTTAAATAATCAAAAATGAACATTTTTAAATTGTATTAATACAAGCATGCTTTGTATTATTATTTTAGCAAACAGTACCTTCCACCTTTCTGAACATTTCTTTGAGAACTCTGAGAAATTCACTGAAGCATCTGGGTGTTTCTTCTTGTGCTCTTCCCGGCAGGTTTGCACAAAGTAGGCATACGAGGACATTTTGCCTCTTGGCTTTTTAGGATCACCTTTGCCCATTTTTGAAGATTTCTAAAAGACAAATTGAAATTCTTGAAAAGTTATTTTAAATTTCATAGTAAGCAATTTGATTAAGAATGGTCAAATTTATATTGAGATAAAGCTGCATTCATATCTGACTTTGGGAACAGCTATTTATTTTAAATATTATAATCAAACCTTCTCTGATTATCTAGTCTAGAAATGCATTAGCTCCCTTAAGTATGTGCAAAGCCCCAAAACACTTCCCTTCTGACAGAAGGGAAAAATATATGACCAGAGACTATATATCTAATGTATGTCTTTGCCCCCCACTATCTTTTGAAATGTGGCCCTGGATAACAAAGGTCAACTATAGCCCTTAGCCTAGGAAACGTTTTCTGGTCTAGAAATTAAATACTATTATAGCAATATATGCAAATCTGTAGTAAATATTGGGAAATCCTCTGGAGACATAAGGAAAGGAGAATTTCAGAAGCCTGCATATACTGTACGTTAGTTATTGGTGCTGTAGTTGCCAGAACATTTGGAGATGAATAGTGAAGATATAATCAGTGACAAATGCTCCATTTACAAAAATTATGTTACAGGATGCATGTTAATTTTTAGCGATAAGAATTCAAACAGCCTGGGCTTATACAAATTATCACAAAACGTTACACTAGTTTCAAAGTGTTTTTTTCTTAACTGCAAGGAATGTGTATATATAACATATCTATAAATTTTATGACACTTAACAAATTGATACTAAATCCTGGAGAAAAAAATATACTAATTTGGTTAAAATTATAAAGTCTACAACTTCTGAATCTTTTGTCTCTTTCAAACTAAATTGCCAAACATACCTTGTTTATTATATAACCCAAAACTACCTTCCATGAACATTTACCTGAAAAAAACTGCCCCAGATGTTTTCTGTATTTCATATCAAGTACCCTATTTTTCATTTTCTTCTTCTATGTATAAAATTAAATCAAACTTTCATATGAGACCTGTCCACATGATATTCATGCAGGAACATTGTCCTTTACTCAACCTTCTTATGGTGTGGTATTTAATCACAAATACTAAATTGGTACTAAATTATCCAATTTCATGTGCAACAACCAATTTCACCAACAGATGGAAACAGGTCACTGTCTGTGAAGGGGCATGCCACATTTTAGAATGCCAGAACATTTTTGGCAGATTAAGACCAGCCACAACATTTCTGGAGATATTTTCAAACCAGACTGACATGCTAATACTTCACCTATTCTCTGGATTATGTGAATATAATTTTTCTGAGCTCTACAACATTGTGTCAGAAGAAAATGCATGTATTATGGACTTTTCCAGGCACATAAGCACATAGTGAGCATATTCATAGACAGGAATTTACATGTGCCACTTCTAAACAAGCTTATAATGAATATTAAAACTGGTTAGGAAAATTGTGGACTAAAAAAACTTTGTGAAGAGTTCTATCATTATTTTTACATAATAAATAGGCACTAAAATGTCAAATGTAGTTTTGCAGGTTTTTATTAAATGAGCCAAAAAGAGAAGTCCTACTTCTTAAAAATGAGTTCTGAGCTGCCACCAACAGACTTAGAAAAAATGTTGGTAAAGCAATAAAAAACTGCCCTAGTGTGAATTAGACAAGGGCTTAAAAATATAACTACAGTACTACTAGATAGACCTTAAATTCGATCCAGCAATATTCAAGTTAATGTGTATAATTTAAATTAAGTATTTTGGTTTTTTTCAAGTGTTTAAATGGTTTTTCTTATTTGTATTAAACTTTTCTTTTAAGGAGCAAAAATACCGTTTCTGAGTTTTCTTAGGTATTCAAGAAGCACTTCTGCCTTAATTTGCACAATGTAAGTATGAAAATGTACATTTCTGGTCAGTATTGCCAAAAAAAAACCAATTTCCTACCAGTTTGGCCTGTGGACATGAACGTATTTTTTTTCTAACTAAACATGCCCAGTCTAAAGTTTCTGTCAGGTAAACAAGACTCAAAAATCCAAGTACTCATGCCTATATGGAAATAGAGGTCAGAAAAATTATCAGGAATAAATAAGAATATCTGAATAATTGGACTCAATAATTTAAAAAAAAATAAAAGAAAAAGAGAAAAATAAAGAATATGTTACTATATTTAATTTGCCTTACCTTAAGAAAATGTTATTTTAAATAAATTTATTTCCAAACATACAATATGAAAAGTGTAAATACATCTTAAACTTTTCCTTGTGTAATTTACAGAGCATTTTTAAAAGTACAATAGAAAAATAATCACACCATAGTAAACATTTTAAACATACTTTATTAAAGTAATGTAGTCGGGTATGTAATTTTTTAAAAAGCTGTGGGCTAAAGTAACGCGAAGTCCACATTATGGGTCAATGAAGGCATCACGTGCTGTTTTTATTTTTAAAGGTTGAGAAAAAATTGCCTAATAAACTACTAGGCATTCTTTTACAAGGACGCAGGCAGTACAGCTAACACCGTACAAACTGAAGGGGATCCTTCTAATTCCATGTGCTTCGGTCTTAACATGAAAGAAGCGAGGCGGGTGTGTTTTTTTTTTTTTTTTTTACAATGGCGCAGGCTTCTGCTTAAGAAGGTCACCACCGGCAGCAGCGATTCTCCTCCTTCCATTTTGTGCAAACGCCTTGTTGATGAGAGAAAGTCCCCTCGAAATGCGATTCGCGGAAGCTCCGCTACGGCGGAAAGGCTCGGCTGGCAGCGGGTGCGCGGGACCCCAGCCCTCCTTACCCGCTTGCTTGGCGGCCGCCTCTATAGCGAGAAAAGCGCTTGCCTTTGCCTTTGCAGCAAAGCCGTTCCAGCAGGGAGAGAGAGAGAGAGAGAGAGAGGCCGCTTCTCGGAATGGCCGCTGCTGCTTCATAGAGAATATGGCTCCTTCCTTCCCTTTGTGTGTGTGTGTGTGTGCGCGTGTGTGTGTGTGTCGGTGCGCTCTGTACTCTGGCGCACACACTCAGCCATTGCAAGCAATGCGAACGGGGAGGGGGGGAGAAAGAGAGAGAGAGAAGTGTCTCGTTTCTCCTAAAGCCCGCCAGAACCTCTCTCCTTTCAGTTTTATTTATTTTATTTTATTTTTTTAAAGCCCCGATTAAGTCCGGGCCGAGGGAAGGTGGGG
>JANHFT010004782.1:131034-141497 GCA_032467955.1 Pseudoxenodon macrops
CCCCCCCCCACTTCTCGAAACTCCCCAGGAGGCTTTATTTTTAATGACTTAACCGTCTTCCCGCCACCCTCCTCCGCCTCCGAGGTGACGAGGGAAAGTGTGTGCTCGGTCCCAGCCCGATTTCCCCCCTTTGTGTGTGTGGCTGTGAGGAACGAATCCTGCCCCTCGCACCCCAAAGCCTCGCCGTTGCCAGGCTGGGAGCGTCGGCCTCCTCAACTCCGGCTGGCTGCTTAGCCGAGGACCCGCAATATACTTACCCTGTGCCACACTCTCGTACACTCAAGAACCGCAGTTCAAACAAGTCGCAAACACGCTCACACTGGCCACCAAGGCTGCCTGGATCTAGTATGTAGTCCAATGCACTGCAATGGCTGTGAGCTGGATCGATACGCAGCCTCCTCACTCTTCTCGGCACTGGTAACATTACTCTCAACACAGGCTTCTTGTTATTGGCTGCCGCCGAGCCAGGAGCTAAGCGGGTTGGAGGAACACCTTCCATTGTCCTGACCAGAAGAGACCGCTGATTGGTCGCGGCGGGAGATACGTCACTTGGGATTGAAAGGGCGCGCAAATGTAAAAATGAGTGGAAGAGAGATGGCTGAGGCGGGATGTACAGCTCTGAGGCTGAAACTGCTGCTCTAGTACAGTGTATGAAGAGAGCGGTTCATAGGCAATGGTATAACTTTCAGTGCAGGCAAAAGGAGCCTTGCTGCTTTAGCCGCACCGTCATCCGCACCGTCAAATAAACCCTTTTGCAGCCTCAGTAAAGGGTTCTAAAAACACTCCTAACACCAAACTAGTCCTTGTTATTAAATACAGAAAACAACAATAAGGGAATATTTAGTGTGAAGCCCTTGTGCTAACTTTAACCAAGCGGCCCATGGATCTTAAGTAAACATAGATTGCCAGCTAAATATATTTGGTAGTTTACCTCATTAGATACAAAAGAATTGATCCAATCTTACAAAATAATCCCATTTTCTATATGAATAAACTGAGGTCTAGTTATAAACTGGGTGGAACACATCTACACACTAAATGCATATTGTTACTATAAAACCCTGTTCTTAATACTTTCTGAAAACTACTTTTTATACAAATATCCTAAGACAAGCTTTTACATAAGCGTTGCTCAGGTAGACAGCACATAACATGACCTAATTAGGAAATATCTGAAATCTTTATATTTTATAGTCATTCAAATTCTCTCTGTGGACCTGCAGCTCAGCTGTGGATTTAAAAAAACTGTCTTATTCACAGAGGGTACACTGAGTTTCCACTACAAGTCTTATTTTAAAGTGATTAAAACTTGCTATATGGGTAGTGGTACATGCTTTTTTTCAAAAGCACAATGAAAATGAATTTATGTTCTAATTTTATAATATAAAGACTTCCAGTTTTCAAAATGCAAAATGCAGTAATTCTAGAATGACTTATTGTTAACGACTTGGCTTTCCACACTTCCTACTTGCTTCTAATAGCTATCATGTTTCCATATGCAGAATCAGACACCTATAGTAGTTGGGATAGGAAATCCAAAACACTATATATGATTTTAACAATTTATTCTATTCTCACTTCATCCATATCCACAGCATTATGATTGAACAGATCCAATATTTTAAATATGGAAGATGGGGAAGTTTTCAATGCCCCAAGCAAGAAGACAGTCCAAGTTCAAATGGAGATAACACAGAAATGTGCTTCAGGTATCTTGAATTTCTTCCAGGTAAAAAGGGAAAGCTTTGTGCTTGTGACTATCTAGTTATTTGAAGCTAAATCCTACAGTATATGAAAAATTATTAGATCTACAGTACACCCTTAGCATTACCCTTGGAAAGCATCAGTGTAAATTCCTGAAGACAGTGCTCCAAATATCCAAGTACAGGTATGTCCCAAATGCCATCCTCTGTGTGGAAGCTGGTTTACTTCAAGAACCTTGTGATTCCTAGCAATTTTAATTTTCTTTTAATAAAGTTTAGCTTTATTCACTGTCCCTGGTTCCCTTACTAATTTCTGGTAATTCCTATTAATCTGGAACCAGACCCTATTGGATAAACTCTCCCAACACCCTATTGCTAAAGAGTTTCCTGCCCATGAATTCTGATCAAACTACAATCCTCTTAAACTAGAAATCCTGGATATGGTAGGGCAAAATAAGCTTAACTTAGCTCCTAACACTACTAGGCTTTGGAATTAGAATCTGAAGCAAAGTCTGCAGCTATCCATATATTTTACCATCTTGGAATTACCTAACCTGGAAAGAATAGTCTCTCAGGCCTAAATTAACACCTTTTCATCTGCATCCTTGCCCTGGAAGTTCAGGGAGTCAAAATGGTTGACCAAAATCGATAAATACAATATAGTACAGTATAGAGAGATCTATATAGTAAACTGTTAATACTCCTGTTGGTAAACTTCCCTGGCTACCAAGATGAATTCTTCCTTATTTATGATCAGGCAACCTACTAAGAACTACTTAATTCAGGCCCAACAGTCACAGCTAAGAGAAAGGAAGACTAGGGAGACAGACATATATGAGGCTGCTTCAGGGAAGAAAGATGGCGAAAAGGACAATGGACTGGGCAGGCATATGGCAGTTAAAGGAAAGGAGCAGTGGTATTATGCTGCACTTGAATTCAGGTACAATAGCAACAAACGGGAGGTAAGGCAAATCAGGCTGACACACTGGGAATGTGAAAGAGGAAGGAACTAGGATCAGTACTACTTGCATCAGCCTTGTTCTCATCATCTTGTGCTACTCTTCCAGATTCTTTCTCAGAAAAAACCTGGAATCAAAATGATCCAGGTTTTGTTTTGGTTGGACCAAAACCAATCCAGAATTGTTTTCAGAAGATAAAGCATACTTTTTAGTGCATCAATTTTTTTTCTATTTCATAGACACCTATATCTAAATGATAACAATACTGGGGTCAGAGGCTGTAATATGCAGCAATAAGAAGTCGTCAAAACTGTTGTGCTCTCTTCACTTGTGGAGTTTTTATGTTACTATTGGATAGAGTTCATTAATATGTTTTATTTACTATAACTTCTATGACACATCAATCAAACCAAGTTACAAGATAGAGGAAATTCCAGCAAAACAATAATACTATATATAATCATAATCAAAAATTTCCACAAATTGCCAACTGTGAAGCTGACTTAACTGAAGCCATTTTGACTGCTTCAGTGTTGCCACACTGGAGCTGAGGGATAAGGAAGGGGAAATTGAGATAGAGGGGAACATATAGCCAAAACAACATATTTTCTCTTGGGAACCAAGGACATTCTCACATCTAGTTGGAAGAAAGCAGGTGATACCACCCGACTACCAGCCCATTCTGTGATTGGATCATGTGACTGATTGTTTTGAGAAAGTATTTATTGAATTTATATTGCCTGTTTGCACATGGCGACTCAAGGAGGCTTACAGAATATAAAACCTCATTTAAAACAATAAAACTAATTTAAAAAAATCAAATAAATTAATATAATAAAATCACACACCCCTGCCACAGCAGATCACACGAATCATTTAATGGGCTCCATCCCGCTATGGGTTCCCCAGGCCCGCTGGCAGGTCTTCACTGCCTTCCGGAAGAGTGGGGACCATTCTAAACTCTGGCGGAAAGTAGGGAAACTTTTATTTTTAATTATATGAAAACTGCAAGAGACCTAAGAGTCGGTTTTCACCAGATATGTGCCAATATGATAATTCCAAATAAAAGTATTTTTTGAGGAATCTACATGCCTCGGAGTCTTGCTTGCTATGGATTTATTACTTGAAACCCGACACAAACCTTGAATAATTTCATATTTTTACTAGATATTTTCTATTATTATATCATCTTTCCCAGAAGGCTCTCTGAAATAGCCAATTGTTTACAAATGTCTTATCAGGGAAGGGGTCTAAATTACTATCGGACAAATTATTCCACAGGAGGAAGAAGGGTTCATAGAGAATGCTTATTTTTGAGCTTCTTTCCCAACAGAATTCCTAGTGATTGGGATTATCAAACATATCTGATTGTTCAGATAGTTTTGACATGCGGCTGGTTACTGAGTGATCAGTTGATGTTATGACAGACCCCAAAAGGGAGTTATGACACAAATGTGAAGTTTTGACATCTACCCTCCAGTGAGGTGACCATGTTTGGGGCATTTGGCAATCAGCCTGCATTTACAGCCATTTGCAATGTTCCATGATCATCTCACCACAATTTACAATGTTTTGCTGAAAATCAGTATTTCCAGCAAAACCCACCACATAGTGAATTTGTTCACTTAATGACTGCGGCATTCAGTTAATGACCACTGCAAAAAAGGTAATAAAATCAGGTGCGGTGATATCTGACCCACTATATGGCCAAAATTGTGGGCTCAAGCATAGCCATAATTTGAGGAATATCTGTATTTGGAGTGTACAGCATCAAAGATACCCACATTCTAAGCTATATAGACAGTAACCAGCACCTTGAATTGCATCCAGAAATAAACTGCTAGACAAGTACAGCTTACATTAAATAGGGATTAAAAGGTTGTACATGGTTTAATCCATTAGTAACAAGCAATCATATTCTGTACCATGTGAAATTTCTAAGTGGGCCGCGTATATAATGTGCTGCAGTAGGCCAATTAAGAAATGTCAAAAACATGAGTGACTGTCATCAGAATCCCCTTTCCAGGAAAGACTCCTTTGCACAATCATTGATTGGCATTGCCCAGGTAGGAAGGAATGGAACCATAACTGAATAGAATCACAGCAATTTGGAAGGTTGGCAATACTGAAAACTGAAGAATTCAATAGTACGAGGAGAATCATGCTCCCACCACCCAATTCAATAAGAGGACACCCCTGAGACCAAACAATATGATTTTTATCACATGCCTAGGCTTCCTGGCTCAAAAGTCTTTATATAATTCATTTCCTTCAGAATTCTTTGTAGATACCATACCACTTTTTAAACAACTTTCTCTAGAAAAGAAAATTTGGAAACTGGACAACAGTCATTTAATAAAGCAAGGTGCAAAGATGGCTTCTTAAAGATGGGCAAATATCGGTAAGTTCTTCTTTTAAAATTAATACTTAGCTTAGTGTTTCCTTCCCACCTCCACGAAGAAAAGTGGAGAGCCAGTACAAGCAGTGATAAAAAGAGGGTAAAGCTAATGTGATAGTAATAATCTAATTATCTGTATAGTGAGTTGAGATTAGTGATCATACATGCTTTTCTCCTGTAACTGTTCATCCTTGGCTACTCAGTAATAATCCATTACTGCTTTTCACACTTTCCTACATTGATCTAACAAAACGCCCTCAATTTTACTTTTTATAGCACACACCTCTAACCTATCCTTTCCATTGAATTTTCATCTCATTCCAAAGTTGGGACCCTCCCTGTTCTCTCACGTTGAGTGGGAACCTTTCTTCTCCATTCCTCATCTCCCACCGAAGAAATGAAACTCTCCTTTTCATCAATTTGTTCGCCATTCCTCCAATGTTCCCTTTCCTAGATCCCTTTACTTACTGACACCAATACTACCTGATTTGAATAAAATCAGGTAGAATGGAGTCAATTCATCTACCTATACATCTGGCACTCAATTAAATCCTGTCATAATTTTTCATTTCTTGTTCCTTCTATTTTCTTTGTTCTTTGTCTTCCTGTAGGACTTTATTTATTAAATGTATATGCCGCCCATCTCATTGTCAAGATGTGCTCTTTGTTATTTCACTACTGCTCATGCTAGCTTCCACTTTTCCTCATGATGGATGCCAACTAACCTCCACCCACAAATACACTTATCTTTGGACACAGCAGTCACTGCCACTGAAAACCCAACTTCTGGCCTCTCCAATCAGTGCTACCAGCCCACAGCTTGCAAAAAATGATAAACTTTCCAGGGCATGTACCTGCCTACTTCCTTTTCAGCTTGATAGAACAGGTATACATGTTATTGATTATTCACTCTCTAGACTTTTAAATACTTGTTGCTGGCCTTACTCGTATGTCTGCAGCAATTCCTAATGCTAATAGAAACTCCTTATATCCAAACAGTAAAGATCTGTAAATATTTAACATAAAATATATTATATTGGACAGGAAAAGAAATAAAAATATCCATTTCTGGCATTCACAAAAGAAAGGCTTGAATGAAACAATAGGTTTTCATGAACACATCTACAATGTCAGAGGAAAAACAGACAAGAACACAAAACTTAAAAGCGTGAAATATTTAATAACCCATCAAAATCTCAAATTCAGTAGTTTTAGAAAAATATCTAAAACCTATCCTGTGTATACATTGTTTTTCAAAACAGGATGTCCACATTGAGGCCATCTGTTGCCTGAGGATGTAAAGCTGTTTTCATCTTAAATTACTTCTCTAAACATGCATGTTCAAAAACATGTCCCATTGTAGCCAGTGATACACATATCACTATGTCACCTTATCAGTACCGATTGCTGTATACTGTAAAAATTGACAAGAATTTTGTGTTGCATTGATCCTGAAAGGCTTGGGCAAAGTGTTTATAACTTTTAACCTATTACCAAAGACAAAGTAATTTGCTTTGTAACTTTTGACCTATAAAACGAGCTCCTTCAAATTATACTTAAAAGAAGAGCTTTCTGGGAATCACAGGTAAGTTTTCAAAAAATAGTCTTATCAAACTGGACAGATTTATTACAGTAGATTAATAAATTATAAAACATTGTCATACATTCTATATGTGTTTCTTTTTCAAGTTGTGTTTTGTCATTAAATGAGAAACCCAGGCTATCACAATTAGTTAATTTAAAAATATTTAGTTTTATTAGATTTTTATCTCTTTATTACTTTATAAACAAGTCAAGATGGTGTACATACATAATACTCCTTCCACATCCTCTTTTTCCCCAGCAACAACCACCCTGTGAGGAGGGCTGGTTTGAGTGTGTGTGACTGGTCCAAAGTTATCCAAGTGATTTTTCATGCCTAAAGTGGGACTACAACTCAAGAGTCTTGTAGTTTCTAGGCCAGCACCTTAGCCATCACCCCAAATTGGCATGTATGCCTTCAGTTAATTTGATTTTGTTAAAATCCACATGCAAAAGTAAACATCAATGTCAGAATAACAGGGAAATGTATTTTGTCAACATGTTTGCTGAAAAATATATATATTGGCCAATTGTTTTGTGGACTTGCTGTTTGTTGTAATCATTAAATTATTCAATGGTTTAAAGCTTGGCTAGCTGAGGGACAAAAAATAGGAGGCTTATTATACAGATCTGTTATAAATGCTTATTTTTTGGGCACACAAGATGAGATCTCTAAACAGAATTTATCCTGGTCTGAAATGAATTCCTTTTAGAGTTGCTGTAACTCTCCCATTTGGTCTACACTCAAGAAGAAGAATATCAATATACATCTTTATTTTTTTGAATGATTTCAATGCATTACTATATAGTATTATTTTGTTTGTGTTGTTATTTTGATTAAATGCAATTACACATAGTTATAGTGTATCTTTTTTGTAATGTTTCTTGAGCTTTAATGAGTTGCTACCATGTTTCCCCGAAAATAAGACACGGCCTTATTTTCTTTTGACCCCCAAAATAAGACACGGCCTTATTTTCTTTTGACCCCCAAAATAAGTGCTTGGCCTTATTTTCGGGGAGGTCTTATTATTTTTGAGGTGCAGGAGGTGGTGAGCATGGTCACCTCATGGCGGCTGCTGTGTTTTGGGGAGGGCTTATTTTCGGGGGATGGCTTATTTCAGCAAATGCGCTCAAAAGCCTGATTGGGCTTATTATACAGGGAGGTCTTATTTTCATGGAAACAGGGACCTAAGAAGACAGGGAGAGCCCAGATTGTATGCGTTCCCATGTGTTTCATCCCAAAGATTTATTTCAAATTTGTTATTCATAAAGGAAGAGCGCAAGATTGGGATGGGTCCTTTGAAGTGGAAAACAAAGTCTTCTATTCAGGCTTGGGTCTAATAAAATACACATGACACAGGCTTGGCATCACGGTCTGCTGTAGAAGTGCACTGCTTGTCGTATTTTGCTTTCCGATACTGGGAACACTGGTGGGAACAGGTATTGTGCCCTGGAACAAAAACATGATTAATTATATCCTGCTGTCTCCAATAGAACATGCCCCAGGCAATCAGATAAAGGAATATTAGAAAGTCATAGGGTGAGTTGGCCAGGGAATTTTTAAGTTCCGAGATAATTAGACCTAAAAGAAACGGATAAATAGCTTCTACATTTTCCAGTATCTCTCTTAGAAGAGCAAAATACATACCATCTTATTTGAATACTTATTTACAGATTAACAGAGTTGGAAGGGACTTTGTAGGTCATCTAGTCCAACCCCCCGCCCAAGCAGGAGACTTTATGGTTAATCAAGTGTCTGTTTTAGGGGCATTGGGTTTCATGTTTATCTTTTGACTTCATGAAAATCCAGGTAGCCCTTGACTTACAACCGCAGTTCAGCCCAACATTTTTATTGCCAAGCAAGACAGTCGTTAAGTGAGTTTTGCCCCAGTTTACAAACTTTCTTGCGACAGTTGTTCCGTGAATCACTGCAGTTGTTAAGTTGGTTGTTAAGTGAATCTGGCTTCCCTGTTGACTTTGCTCGTTGGAAGGTCACAAAAGGGTAACATGTGACCCCACGCCACTGCAACTGTCATAAATGCATGTTAGTTGCCGAGTGCCCGAATTTGGATCACGTGACTTATGGGAATGCTGCAATGGTTATAAGTGTGAAGAAAGTTCATAAGGCACTTTTTTCAGTGCGGTTGTAACTTTGAATGGTCACTAAACGAATATTTGTAAATTGAGGATTATCTGTACTACATTTATTAATGTAAATTTAAAAGACTGGGACTATCTTGTGTTATCCAATCACACAGTGTTGGATTATTTGGTCCCAGTGAGCCATGAGACATATTTTTAACATCCCCAACCCAATATAACTATTGCTGTTGTTGGCATTCCACTAATTCTGCTAACCTCTATCAGAAAGACACTTTAACATAATAGTATTTGATATTGATTAGAATGGTATATTATTATCAATAAGTAGTATCTTATATTCTGAGTCAAGGACACACATTTTTGAGCCATCAGCGTTTGAGATCCCACGACATAGCAGCAAGTGGTTTGTCATGCTTCATAGTATATTGTTGCAGTGTAGCACAGCAGTTTGTGGATTTTCTGCCTCTAAAACCAGTTCTGAGAACAAAATGAAGAGAGGAGTAAATTTTGCACTTCAGAAATACTGCCAATGTGTACTAGCCATGTGTGTACGCACAAATCTTTTTTAAAAACTTCTCTCTCATCTTTTCTGTTTTATTGCCTATTCTTAACCGATGCAGAATCTTATATCTAGGGACTTCTTCGGAGTATGTCCAGTGGTGGGAGAGAGAATGCAAAATTTACATATGACAGTCTGCCTAACTACACGCAGGAGAGACCAGTATGAGAAGGAAGATGGAAAAGAGAAAGGAAAGAGAAGGAGGGGAAGGGAACTGACAGGAGAGAAGAATAGCAAGCATATATATATCTAGTGGGAGAGTAGATTCTGCCATTGATTGGCTCACATCTCAGGTGAAAGCCATCAATCCCACCCTGATAAATTTGTGGAAGGGAAGAGAATGGAAAAAGAGAGAAGTAGGTGTGGAAGAGAAGGATTGGTAGAGGAAGTATGCGTGTGAGGGAGGAGAGAACAGAGTGAGATAACTAATTATTTTAACCTGGTTTTGGATTTTCCTTCAGAAGAATGCACTCCTCAAGAAAATATATACTCAACCTTGTTCTCTAGGTTAATAATTCCACCCACCTTTGTAGACTTTGTAATTGTTATAAAAATTTCTCCTCTCCTTTAGTGGATAGGTTTCCTTCCCCCCCCTTTTTTTCCCCCCTTTCACATTTTCAGCTGGCTCTCCATGTAAAACAGGGAAATGGAAAGAAACGTGTTAGCTCATTTATGTCAAGTGCCAGTGGTGAACGATTCCCTGTGGTATGCTCTCAAGTGCTGCATTCTGTGGTCTATTTTTAAATGATTCAGAGAGTAGGGCTTTCCCTGCCTTGTGGAAACACCATAATTAAATTGGCCTCTTTGTAAGGGGGATTATCTTATTTCCTGTTGGCTAGTTTGCATTCTCTCTTTGGCCATGGTCATCTAAATTGCTTTGACTTCTTATATGGAAGGGTGTCGTCCAGTTTTCTTGGTTCTTGTCTCTCAGTTCAGCTTTTTTAGAAGTTAGCATGTACCTAGCTTAGAGATAACACTATCTGTAATACCTCTTCGTAAACTGGTTCCTTCGGATGTTTTCTGATGAAACTGTCACCATTCCTTACAGCTGGCCATGCCGGTAAAAGCAGCTAAGGTACTCTAAAGCAGGGCTTTTTTTCAGCCGGAACGCGGCGGAACCGCGTTCCGGCACCTTTTTCCAGGTTCCCCCGCCTGCCCCC
>JANHFT010004782.1:144130-158893 GCA_032467955.1 Pseudoxenodon macrops
CTGCCTAAGCAGGGGGTTGGACTAGAAGACCTCCAAGGTCCCTTGCAACTCTGTTGTTCTATTCTGTTCTGTTGTGGTCTGGTCGGTCCAGTCCAATTCTATTATATAATTTAATCCTGTTTTAAAATCTTATGGACTTCTGGTTTCTAACCTGATACCTTAACCACTATACCAAACTGGGCCTTACGTACAGGTAGTCCTTAACTTACAACTATTCATTTAGTGACCATTCAAAAGTTACAACAGCACTGAAAAAATGGCTTACAAATGGTCCTTACACTTACAACAATCACAGCATCCCCATGTCTATGTGATCAAAATTTGGACTTTTGGCAACTGGCATATATTTGCAAAGGGTGCAGCATCCTAGGGTCACATAACTTGCATTTGAAACCTTCCCAGAAGCTTCCAGCAAGCAAAGTCAATTGGGGAACTGGATACACTTAAGGACTGTATGAGTTGCTTAACAACCACAGTGGTTTGCTTAACAACTATGACAAAAAAGTTGTAAAATTGCTAAGACTCACTTAACAACTGCCTTAGCAATAGAAACTCTGGTCCTAAATATGGTTGTAAGTCAAGGACTAATTGTAATAGTAAAACAATTCCAGATAAATAACCAAAATGCTACTCTGTCCTATTTTAGTTGGATAGATCCAAACTAAGACTATAATTGTATATTTATGCTGAACTCAGTGGCACTTCTAAATAAAAAGGTGTCAGCAGATCTGGGAACATCAAAATCCACTAAATTATAGACTGATTATTTAATGTCTTTTCTAGATGAACTACTGTAGTGAATTAGTACTGAAATAGATGAATAAAAGATAGAAATTATCAAGCACAAAAAGGGAATTTTCCTAAGTAAAAATCAGTATGATTTTTGTATACACACAGGTAGCCCTCAACGTACAGCCACAATTGGGAACAGAATATCTATTGCTAAGTGCAATAAAGTACAAATTTGAAAAAACTACAAATTGTCTGGTTTCAAACACCCTAATGGATCAATGTTTCCAAACCACTGTGGCCAGATGCAAATACACACAAAGCCATGGCTCATATAATTCCATATGAACACTGGAGTTGGGTAGCCTTTAAATAAATGATTTATTGAATAAAGCACAATTAATGGGATTCACATGATACTCTTAAGACATTGACTATGGTTTATAAACCGTAATATCTGTAGTTACCCAATATATAAAGCTAAAAACCAAACAATTTACATTTTGGCTTAGCACAACACATGAATTGGGATACAGAAATAAGCAATGAGATGACTAAATTTGCAGACAACATCAGCTTATTAAGAATAACTAAACAAAAAGAATTAGTGAAATAATAAATATTAAAATGCCAAGCATGGTTTAGAATAAACAAACGTAAAGTGAGTATATTAGAGCAAAATTCTGACTTCACATACATACTGAAATAAGAATTGACCATGAAAGGGATCTTGAGTTTATGGCAGATAGATCAACAAAAAATATTACTTCATTTCTGCTCCTGCTGTGAAAAAGGCACAATCCAAGTGCTTGGAGGTAATTGTGAATTAAAACTGAATCTGTTAATATTATAATGCTTTTCTACAAATCTATGATACATCCACACTTGGAATATATGTACATGTTTGCTAGAAGTATCACAAAAAGGATACCATATAACTGAAGAAGTTGCAAGTTGTCCAAGAAACTGGAACAACTACCTTATGACAATTTGACAATTAGGCATCCTCACAATCCTGTAAATATTTTCTCCTCACAATTCAAACTCTAAATTTTAAAGTTGAAAGCCCTAATAGCTTAGATATGGTAAACTTGATAAATAGTCTATCTTGATATGAAGCTGTCGGCATATTAACAGTAGCTGGAGAGGCCCTCTTGAAAATACCTTCACTTTCTAAGGTCCATTTCTTGTACACATAAAGGAAAGCCTTCTCTATGCAGGTCCTAAGTTGTAGGACATAACTCTTTTTCAGTCTGTTTTTCTAACTTCAGAAAAAGCATCTGGATCATTTTCTTCAGTCAGAGCTTTGCAGTTTCAATTCAGTTTGATAATGACAGTTTTGTAGTGTATATTTTAAGTGCCAGTGCCTTCACTTTTGAGTATCTAAAAAAAAAAGGATATATATATATATATTGTAAAAATAAGTAACAGAATGAAAGATGATTTGGTAAAGCTGAATGTGGAAGATTCAGCAAAGAAAATGGGAAATGTTTCATGGAGATCTTAATTACAATGTGAAATTTTGTTTTTTGCATGAGGATGGGCAAACAACTTTAAGCAAAGTACAGAGAAATTCATGGATGATAAAGACTCCCAGTTGCAGAATAGAGAGTGTATACATACTGTTAGCCTTGTTTGCTACATGCCGGTTTGCTCAAACAACTAATTTTAAGAATTTACTGTTCTTAAGAATGACTGACTAGATCTAACACATTTAAGGTTCCCAAACTCTGTGTCTGCCAAATAGCCCTTTAACTGAACATCCAACGTTTTAATGAAGAATTCATGCACAAGTCTTAAACACAAGAAATGCATAAAGCCTAGCCCCAGAGAGAGTAAAGGGATCAGTTTTAAATCACGTTATTTAAAATGCATTTGTTGTTTAAAACTACTTTGCTTGTCCAGTTCTTCACAAAATTACATAAAATACCCAGCAGATAAAAACTATATTTAGGAATGTAGAATACCTCCGTTTCCTCTCGGCAAACATATGGGATGAGCCCGTTTTGATACCATAAAATGGCAATGAAAGAAACCCCAAAGCAAAGGTTTAGAGGAAAATACCTCGGGAGTTACTTTGCAGTAGTAGATCATCCCCTCGGGAGGCTCAACAGGATTTATTTTTTTTAAAGAATTGCTTTTAGGACTATAGCCTCAAAGCAGCATACAGTATTTAGTAAGAGAAATCCTCCTCTGGAGGAATGAATCGGGAACCACGGCTTAAATCGGGAGTCTTAAATTTCCCACGCCCCAAAACTAAGAGGGAGGGGTTTCTCCCCCCCCCCTTTTTTTTTTTTTTTTTTTTAATACCACAGAATAACTTTCGCATTGTCGGCCTCTTAATTTGCCCGCGCCCTCAGTGGGCGTTTCCCAAGGAAAAGGAAAATTCAAACCGCCGTATCTTCCAGAGGGCCTTTTTTTCCTCCCTCTTCGCTCCCTCCCAGCACCCGCCTCGTGCATAGGCTCGGAAGAGGAGGCGGGGTAGTTCGGTTCCGAGGACTCTTTTTCGCGGGGGACGGTTTCAAGAGGACTCGCCGGAAGTTGCACCAGGCCTGAGCCGGCCTGAACGCGGTGCGAACGTCGTCAGGGAAGCGCAGCGGCGGGGCGGTTTCTCGAAGGAGGCTTGACCCGGCGTGGCTTTCGCGGGCTAAGCCCGTGGAGACCCAAGAAGGTGAGCCGAGCCCTTAAATCGTTACAGGTTTCCTTAGGGGGGTTGGGAGAGAGCCGGTGCTCCCGTTTTGCTAGTCCCCGTTTTCGCCAGGTTGCTGCGTGGTCTGGCGTCACCACGAGTTAACAGCGTGTTGTGTATGGTGTAAGTAAATTCCTTTGCTTGCGGGTCCTCCGCGGGTAGAGAAACCGGGTTTGGTGCAATGCTTGAACACGGGTTTCATTTGTGTTCCTGCAGTGTCGTGTATGCAGGTAGCTTTGGGCACAGGGTGCTAGGACGGGGTTTTCACGAGCATCAATGTTCAAGATGATGATGCCCTTCTGCTCTGTCCGACAGCAACTTCCAGAAGTTTCTAAGATTAGCTGGGTCTCCGGAGTTGTAACACTTGGAGTTCATCAGATGGGTGAAAACTCACCTGTCTTAGTTTTTCCTTATGGAAGCCAGGTGTTGGGTTTTGCTAGACGGCGTGAATCTTAAGGGAGAGCCTGGAAATTCCCCGAAAGTAAACGCAATTGAACTCCATAGGATTCACCTCTGCACACCTGGTTTTATACATGAGACAGAATTCCACTGTTTTGCCCATCAATGATATGCAGTATATCTTTACACAGCAACCTTATTCTGGTTAAATGTCTTGGGAGATTCTCAATCATCCAGGTCACTGTTGTCTCAAAAGTGCTTTTTCAAATGGCAGCTCTTTGTTTTTCCTTGAAGACGTTTCGCTTTTCATCCAAGAAGCTTCATCAGTTCTAACTGGATGGTGGTGGGATTGGAAGGATTAATTAGTTCTGTCGGACAGATCTAACAGCATCTATCAGAACTGATCGATCCATCCTCCCAGCACATCCAGTCAGAACTGATGAAGCTTCTTGGATGAGGGGCAAAACATCTTAAAAGGAAAAATAAAGTCCAGTTGCCTTTTTTAAAAGCACCTTTGAGACTACCCTGGTTAAAATATTTTTAAATTTAAATATAGTAATTATGTATAGTGACCTTGCATCAGATATTTCCAGCTATAAGTAAGACTTGGGGGACTTCAATTAAAAAAAATGATTATTATGGACCTTTTCTACATGGGGCTTAGACATGTTGAAGAATACCCTCCCTCCTTGCATTGGTTTTAGCTGGTATGCATTGTTTTTACAATATTTATGATATTAGTACTTATTTGTATTCAATTCTATATCCTTTAGTTTGGAACACTTTACTAAGGGTATAACATATTTTCTAAAGTCAATTTCACCACTGTATTTACTGCATGTTTCTTGGTTATCATTGTGCTAATATAATAGTAATGAGGATACGCATCATATTGCTTCAGTGATTGTTAGACAATGCTTTTAAGTGATTAAGTGGTAAATGCTGTAGCACAAAGGAAGCTGGAAACAGGTACAAATAGTGTTTTGTGCTATATGATTTTAATGGTATGAAATTGAATTCTTTGAATGCTGATTTATTCAATATGCCTGCAGTCCTCAACTTACAACCACAATTGAACCTAAAATTTCTGTTGCTAAGTGAGATAGTTAAGTTTGCCCTATTTTGCAACCTTTCTTGCAACATTTGTTAAGTGAATCACTGCAGTTGCTATGTTAGTAACATGATTGTTAAATGAATCTGGCTTTCCCATTGACATGCTTGTCAGAAGTTCGCAAAAGGGGATCACATGATGCTGGGACACTGCAACTGTCATAAATATGAACCAGTTGCCAAGTGTCCAAATTTTGATCATGTGATCATGGGGATGCAGCAACGGTTGTAAGTGTAAAAAACTTACATAGGTTCATAGTTTTCCCCCCCCAGTACCATTGTAACTCAATGGTCACTAAACAAATGGCTATAAGTTGAGGAATACCTGTAATTTCTATTTATGTGTTTATGGACTATATTCCTTTTCAGTTGCACAGTACTACTACTTAATCTGAACTGCAAAAAACTTTCAAGGAAATGTAATACTTCATTATGTTTTCTATCAATGTACATACAGAATAATTGTACTTAATCTATGAACATTTATAACACCGTGTAGCCATATTTGTCAATCCATAATACTTTGTTTAGCACATAATAGGATTAATAATACAGCTGTGATTCTTTGTCATCAGGAACATAGGCAAACATATTTGCTATTTTCTGTCATGTGTATGTTCTCATGATATTTATTTGTATAAATGCTTTACTTTATGTGGTAATTATTATATAAAACTGAGTGGAACCATTTCAGATAGCAACTGTAATACTGAAATTGATTAAGCATATCTGAAAATGACATTTCTTAACATGCATCTCAAACATTACACTGGAGCAGTGACATTCTAGCTCATATTTGTGTATAGCTAATACTAACTTCTGTTATCCTTCCCATGCCAGAAAGTGCATTGAAGGTGATTGGACTTTTAATATTCCATAGCATTCTTCATGAAACTATTGTGTAAAAATTGTGCTTGCTTTTCTTATCCAACATCACTGTTTTTCACTTCCTTTAATTGTTCATTGTGTTCCATTGTGATAGGCTGCCAACATATGTTAAGAAGCTCCAGTATAGCCATGTTGTCAAACCCACCAGCACACACACAATATACTATGATATAATAGAAATCGATATTTGTCAGGTACATGCTTTGTTTAATTTACAGTGATTATGATATTGGTATGATATTGGTACAGTGATTATGATATTTGCAAAGAAAGAATTGTAGCCTATGAGTTAGAGATAAATAGTGCTAATTATAATCAAAATGTTTTTCCCCAAACTGTAGCTTTGTATTTCAACCTTCCAACTTCCAGAACTAGCACTGATGATGTTACCTAGTTAGGATAATGAAAACAAGCAAGCTCAGAGAGCACCAAGGACCCTTCATTTCAACCCTGAGCTACACATATTTTCCTTTATTTTCCAGCTTTGCCCAGTTTCTATAACAACAAAGAGTAGAGACAATACTCTTTTTAACATAGTACCGGTAGTAGAGTTGTAACATTGGAATATAAAAAGCATAGCTTCTCTAATTTGAATTCTTAAGTCAATATGGCACAGAACAATCTTTATATGAAGAATCAGAATCTTCTCAATAGACTGATAGTTAAAGAGTCTTACCTTGTCCATTAGTTTGGATTTCTTGGAGCTGTAACTTCAGGAGAAATGAGGAAAAACTGCTCTCCCATACAGACATAATTGCAAGGTCATGCTTGCCATTACATTGTGCTATGAATTATCTGTGCGTAGAACATCTTAGTGTTAGATTTTATTTGCTGTGCATTGTGTGTACTTTTTGCACTAAGGACATGTAAACACCTTGCAACAAGAATATTGCATATGCACCAATAGATGAAAGAACTATACATCATGAGTATTGATTTACTTATAATAGCCATATAGGAAAGATTGATAGTTTTACATATTAATTCAATTTACAGGTTTTTTTTCTATTTCATTGAACAGCAATCCCCAGTTTCTTAAATAACTTGCATTTTTATCCAGTTGATCATCTATATCAAGTGATGTCATTTATTTTGATCATGATGATCTTATACTTATACACTCATGCCACTTTCTGTGTTTTTCTTTAGCAAAATATAAACATGTGGTTTTTAGAACAATTGTTCCCGCCCATATTCCTGATTTATGATGAAAATCCTAATGAATATGGAACCAATCACATTCCAGATGTCAGCTCTTAAAGGAAATAAGAAATACTGCACATAGATTTGGTATCCTGCTGCAGAATAGGGCAATATTGCATCTTTGTATAAGACAGTTAAGAGTTTCACATTTTTCACATACAAAAATGAGTACTGTAAGTAATAATAATAAAGCAGCAGCAGGCAGGATTTCTATTTATGGTCAGCCAATCTATACTAGAGAGGTTGTTGGAGTAATCTATCTCAGAAATAAAGGTATTTATTTCCATATCTAATGCCTGACATTGTGTATACATATACTGTATTTCTGAGTGCCATAGCACCAAAAACTGCAAAATGTCAACCGTATATTTCAAGTTCATCTAGATCTGATGCTTAGTTGAATGTAGTATTAATACATATCTTAACCTCTGCCTTTATCTTTGCAAATGTGCACAGAATTTGGAAGCTAATTTGGATAAGCCCAATGTAGCTTCATATGTATACAAATGTTCCTATTTGCATTTTTATCCTATATAATTATTTTTAAGTTTAATGTTTTCTTTTTAAATAATATATTGAAATCTACCGTATAAGATTTCCTTGGAAATAAAAACAAGGGGGAAAAGTATGTGTGTATATGCTTGCATATCATCATATTAAGACAGGCACTAGTTCACCCTCAACCATGGAGACTCATTTGATAAAGCCAAGTTGTTTTGAGGAAACATTAGAGGAGGGAATGCTGTGCATGTCATTTTGAACTCCTGAAAGAATGCATGCTATTTCAGGGATAACCTATTAGATATTTTGTTTTAGAACTTCAGCAGTGGTTTGTTTTTGACCATGCTTATTGGAATAGAGTCCAAAATAGGCGGAGGAAGCCTATTAATTATCTCTAGACTATCTGAACTATATAGTTCTTAGTAAGTTCCAGTTCATATTTGATTCTTAAACACATAATTTATATGTGAAACAGGCAATAGATAAAAATGGTTAACGATTCTATGTATATTAGTTCATGTCTATATGCACAACCAAAGTATAAATTTTATTCAAAATGGTTGAATAAAACAAATGTGGCAGTGGCATTTAGACACTCTTAATTAATGTGGCATTAATTGCAGGATCTGATATTTCTGCACGCAATTAGTGCATTTTACCAAAGAGGTTGATTTATATAAGTAAACACTTTGCATAAGAAGAACACTTACAGAATAGAATTTTGGTAATAGTAATAAAACAATGAGCTCTAAAGCTTCCAAATTAATTTCAATATTTTTAAGGAGTTCTCTTAGTTTTACAGGACTAAGGAAAATATTACCTCGATCTGAATGTACTCTCTTGGGTTCCTAGATCCTCTTACTTTTAATTTTCGAGATACATTTCCTGTTCTCTTGATTATTTTATAGTCCTGCATTATTCTACAGCCTCCCTATGATTATTTGCGACCCTATTTCACATTTCTTGTAGTTCTATTGCATTATATAACTCTTATGAAAGTTACCTTCTAAATCAGATGTTGAAATCCTGATCATTATATTGGAGCTCTTGTAATGCTACACCATAATTAATGTTCATTAAAGCTAACAAGAAAAGGATACGAAGTTAAAGATGTGACCACAAACCTTCCTAAGCATAGTCCTAAAAAGCAGGTAGTATTGTGTGCCATCATGCATAATTATATCACACATTCCTGGGATAAGCAGCTAGAACTGGATCAGGATCAGCTGTCACTTGATTGTTACGAGTCTTAAGGAATGAAGATGTCAACTGTCATCAGCCTCCTGATGTAATGAAGTTTCTTATGGCGAGAGAAACATTACTCTCCTCCTAGATGAGACAAAACCTCTGCACTGAAAAACTGAGGCCAGCTCTTCCTATAATACTCTGCCTGATGTTCTCTGCTTTACCCAGACATATTTATGCCATCTCCACCTTCCCTACTTGGTGGAAGTGCAGGACTGCAGGTTTTCCCCAGACCCTTCTTGATCATCAGGAATCTCTTTCTGAAATGCTCTTCCCGCTTGTATCTTGCTGGGGTTCTTGCAAACAGGATTGATTATAGGAGGATTGGGTCTCAAAAAAAGAAGCTGAGGTGCTCAAGTGCCTGTGAGTGAGAGGAACAGGGCTATTGGGCCACATGAAGTCTAGCATACAATGTCGGTGAGTCTTTTTGCTGAAACCAGTGATGGCGAACGTATGACACGCGTGTCACAGGTGGCACGCGGAGCCATTTCTGAGGGCACGTGAGGCACTGGCCTGTCAGCTCCCTGATTTTCGGCCTTGATTTTCAGCCGTTTTTCACCCTCCAGAGGCTTCAGGACGTTTCCCTTTTTCATTCCGGAGGGTCAAAAAGAGCCCTACAGGCAGAACGGAAGTAACTTCTGGTTTGCCCGTTGGGCCGTTTTTCGCTTTCCGGAGGATTCCCTGAAGCTTTTGGAGGTGAAAAACAGTTCAACGGGCAAAACGGAAGTCCCGTTGGACCATTTTTCACCCTCTGCAGGCTTCAGGGAAGCCTCCTGAACACTCTGGAGGGTGAAAAATGGCTGAATTGGGGGGGAGCGCATGTGCAGTGGGGGGGTTGTGTGCTGGCACGCTTATGCGTGCTAGCATGCATGCACTGCCATTTTTGGCACGCAAGAAGAAAAAGATTAGCCGTCATTGGCCTAAACCTAACGGCATTGCATTAATAGGACAAAATGTGAAGTCCTAATCTGTCAGGCGTTTGGATAAAGAGCATAGGTAGTGCTTGGAACATTTTCGTTTGTAAACAGATCAAAGGCAGTAGTATTTTAAAGAGCGTTGAGGTGATTAATTCACCTGTTTTGTAAGAGATGTACTTTCTAAGTTTAGTTAGGTGACATCATATCTCCACTGTACTGTATATCACATTTCCCTACTCTGTTCTTTGTTAGTTATTATGATATATAGTAATTAAGCACTGTCCTCTTATCCCATTCCCACACATTTCTTCTAGCCTATACTTTCTAAGAATTGCTATGAGAAAAATGCTTACGTAACTTTTTTTCTGTCCACTTTTTATTTTTCAGGATATATGGAAAAAAATCCTTAGGACTTGAAAATGTTACAAGTGACATGGTAATTTAGCCAGTGCCTCAGAATGATGGACTCCCAGAAGATTGGAAATGGTTTGCAAGTGACTGATGCACTCCACATGGTGGGGTATTTGGGAAAAGTCAGTTCAGTTCTTTTTCACATTGTGCAAAGTTCCTTCTCAGTTTTGAGATTTAAACAAAAAAAAGATTCTACAGGTCTAACTTTAATATACGACCTCTTAATTTCTTATAAAAATATTTTTTCCACGGAAATCTTACTGAAATGGCGAAAGATTTACTATTTTCAGATCTTAGTACAAATATATGTGAAAATATTTGTTCTAGTTCATGAAATATATAGGAGTTCAGAATTATAGTAATGTGTTCTATATAAATACAAGTGAACATTCTATAAAAGTCCATTGATCAATGATATGAATTGTTCTAATATTTATTCGTTTTAGTGTTATTTTCTTGATGTCAAATTCAGCGTTGCATGTTATAAAAATTATTTTGCAGTGTTTTGATCTTTCAGCTCAATACGTGTGTTGTCTGGTATTAATCTTTTCAGAATTGTAATTCTGCTGAAGAAACTCCAGATGGATGCTGCCCAGCCTGTAAAAGGATTGGTTTGCTGCGACACATAAGAAAATACCACATCAATTTTGAAGAATCTATTTTTCTGTGTGAAAATCCACAGGTATTTCAGTAGTTTGGGAAGTTATTGACTTAAAGTTTGTCTAACATTTCTATATTCTGTCCTCCTTAATCTGGATACCTTTTGTGATATACCAGATAATTATTGTTCTACTTCATCACTTGAGTAGTTCACAGACAAGAATATCAACTATCTAGGTTCTATTAAGGTCAAGCATGATATCTTTCAGAAAAATGGTTTTCAAGAAAATCTACATATAGTGAGTTATGTGATGTACAATATGAAAGGAAACTGATATGAAAGCAAAGTACCCATTATCTGTAGCATTCTTAGACTTCATAGATAATTTATAGAGCAGTCTGCTTAGAATACCTAAAGGTATAACCTCTCTATTGATTTTTAAATGTAAAATAGTGTAGACATGTTTTTAATATTAATTAGCATTGGTAAATCTGTTTATTTCTGTAGTTCCCCCAACCCATTTTTGTGAGTCCCAGAATCACTTTCCCCAATTTACATAGATGGTATATAAAATAAAAACTGAAACTGATATTTAAAGTCTAAGATAAATTTAATGTCCTTATGTTGAGTTTAATTTTACTAGACCAGTCATAATACAAAAGTTGGCCCTTTTCCATAAGTGAAGGAATCCCTAGCTTCCCTCCTTCCCCACTTATGCCCCTCATGTAGTTAAATATGTCTTAATTTATGGATATTAAGTGTCTGCTTCAGTCCCTGCTTACCTCAGGTATATCTGTGAACATGAATCCTGCCTTTTAGTACTCGCACGCTAATGTTTTATAAATTTTAAAAACTTTACCAGAGAAAGAAGAATAAGGAGCCTTCACAGTGTTCTGAATTGTAGAGGCATGTTAGCACAAAAAATAAATTGCAGGAAGAAGGAAGAACCCGAAAAGAAGGACATATTGGTTCTTCTGATATTAAACTCATTCCCATCTTTTACTTGTCAGAGTAGGCTGGAACACTCAGTGAGAAAGAGGCAATAGGTATCACTCTGGTTGTGGATGAAGACATGAAAAAAGATTTCAGCAATGAAAGGGAAGGCAGGTTAATCAGTAGGGGGGGAGGGGAACTAAAGAAAGAATGGCTAGAGCCTACAGTCTGTAAAGTTTAACCTTGATTCAAGGAAACTAGAAATATCCTTCATTTATGTGGCGTACAGGAAGGAACAAGTAGCAGGATTGTATTTCTAAGCACACAGATGTCTAGAAAAGTAACACTTAAAAATAGCCTTCAAAAACATGCTACCCTCCCCATCTCAGAAATAATTTTAAGCAGACACTCCGTGCAAAGGAAATACTTTTATAGATTTGTTGCTGTGCAGTATCAGGGATGCTTTTATGAGAGAAGAAATATTGTACCAGAGAATAATACTGTTTAAAATAGACTAGGATTTTAATAGTTTTTAATTGGATGACTAATTTCTGTGCAGGAAGTTCTCTACTTTCAGTAACTCTTCAACGTTACAATGGCACTGAAAAAAAGTGACTTATGACCAGTCCTCACACTTACAACTATTGTAGCATTCCCCATGATCATGTGATCAAAATTTGGGCACTTGGCAACCATATCTTTATGACAGTTGCAGTGCCCCAGGGTCATGTGATTGCCATTTGTAACCTTCCCAGCTGGCTTCTGACAAGAAAATCAATGGAGGAAAGCTGGATTCATTTAATGACCGTGTGATTCACTTAACAACTTCAGCAATTTGCTTAAAAAGTATGGCAGAAAATCAGATGTGACTCACTTAACAACTGCCTTGCTTAGCAAAGAAAATTCTAGTCCAAATTGTGGTTGTAAGTTGAAGACTATGACTGTAGTTAATATTTCTGTAACTATTTCTCCATTTCATTCCTAAAATGTGCATCATATGCTGTTAATCTACTCAGACTAAATGTAAGCGTAATGTCTTTCGTTTTGTTTTTATTTCAGTGCATTTACCCTCTAGGGTCTGCACCACTAAGCACTATTATAATTCCCAGTGATGCAAAAGGTTATTCATCTCAGGGCACCTGTGGGAAAAGAAAGTTATTTGGCACAAACCTACTGACCTCCTCTATTGAACCATGCTTAAAATTGATTAGGACTGATGACTTGATGGACACTGAGGAGACATTCAGATCTGATCTTATTCCCAAGTGCAATGGAAATAATCTAATTAGGACTCGGTCAGGGCAGTCTGATTTTTCAGAAGCCAAGCAGCCAACTTTTCCTGATGAAGCTGAATCCATCAAACAGGAAATGGGCTTGGGAGCTCAAGAACACTCACCAGAAGTGCTCAGTGTGCAAACACAGCTACTGTCAGCCCCTGAGATGGTTCCGTCAGTGTCTCAGGATCTGCAACAAAGTAAACCATCTCTGCAAGAGCCTTTGTGGCTTCAGTGGAGAAATGCACATTCTCTCTGCTGGTTAGATTGCATTCTGTCAATACTGGTACATTTGGAAACGTTAAGAATTCTGACTGGACTCTCCCGAAACATGTCGGTAATCCAGAGTCTGCTCACAAACTATAACGAAGCTGCTGCACTTGTGAACACTTGCCAAAGGGGTAAGCCGAATCTTGGGGCAGGGGGTTGTTTATTTTGGAGACATGTTACTTATATATTGTAAATGTATATGTAAAAAGTATATATAAGAAGTAAAAATCGTTGGAGTAGGGCTTATGGTATCCTTGTTTCCCTCTGGAATCAAATTTGTTTCTAGAATGTATAGCAACCTTTAATACTGGGAAATGAAAACTTAGGGTTCTTAAAAACCTTAGAATAATCAAATCCACCCTAGTGAAAGCTGGTTCAGCTTTATTTTTTTTGTGGGTCTCATTTCCACTTTCACATGCCATTCTTACCATCTCTATCCTGCTTCCTAAATAAATATATACTCCTAAAGCTCCATGTTTACTGATCACTTCGCCCTCCAGTATTAGCATCAAGATATGACCAGACAAAATACAAATGTAATAGATTGTTATTGAACATAATTTTCATTGAATCTTGTCATGGCCTTGAATTAGTCCCAGTGTAGCAAATATGATGCCTGGCATATAATTAATTTTCAGATTGATTTTTTGGAAATTCTTCCTACATCAATTTATCTGCTAAAGAGCCCCTAAATGTTTGATAAGGAAATCCAGGCACATTAGAATGGATTCTGGGATATGTTTCAGGTATCTTTGAACAAGAGTGAGGACAAAACATAGCACTTGTCTCTGGCCTCCTCATCTTATAGAGATTATTAGTATTTGCAAACATTTTTCAATAATGCTAATATATAAATAATCCTGTTTTTCTAGTGGGCGACTAGGGAAATATTGGACCAATTTTTGAAGGATCCTACGTTTCCTCAGAGTGCTATTTAAAAAGCATTTCATAAGAGCAGAATACAAATTTGGCTTTGGCAAGCATATTAACTAATAGTTCTTTATGCAGCTTCCAGTCAGCATATTTGCTGCGGGAACAGAATTATATAGCAAACTATTTTCCTTATAAATATCTGCAATGCTGAACTGTACCTAGTTCATTATTGAAATGAGGTGTTTTGTGGGGGGGAAAGGATATTGATTAGCAAACTGTTTTGTACAGATGAACTTGCTTCAGAAGTTCCTTTGGATGTTTTGTCAAGAGCCGAATCCCATTTAAATGAAATCAGGAACACCATATTTCTCCAACTTCAGCCATTGCTTGGGTGTACATTTGGTAAGTAATTGCTAAATGTGTATTTCTGTAAGCGGTTTTAGTTTGTTTTTGCAAACGGGAGAAAAACGATTAAACAATGAACTGCATTTTTAACTATGGCAGTTTGCTTTCTTACATATTCTCCCCCCCCCCAAATTCTTTTGATAAAGCAGCAGAAGAAACATTCTGTGTTATATATTAATATATATACTATAACATGCTAAAAGGGATGCAGTGGCTAAGACGCTGAGCTTGTCAATCAGAAAGGTCGGCAGTTCAGCGGTTCGAATCCCTAGTGCCGCGTAACGGGGTGAGCTCCCATTACTTGTCCCAGCTTCT
>JANHFT010004782.1:176452-191085 GCA_032467955.1 Pseudoxenodon macrops
CCTTCCTTCCTGCCAGAGGTTACATTCCTTTCCTTTTTAATGATCCATCATTTTCTTTCAATAAGCCCATTCCTTTGTTGTTGTCAAAACTAACAACCGCTATGTGTGTTTTCTCTTTACACACATTTTAGTTTCTTGCAAGTGAGTTATAATAGTTTTTATACATTTCTCGACGCTTGCTGCTTATTTTGAGCAACATTTTTTTTCAGAGGGAAAAAGGATATGTATATTTTTCTAACGACAGCTATAACTATAACAACCACCTGCCTTGTACTGATTCAGTCTTGTTGATTCATAGAGTTAAGTATTGGCTAAACTCTACAGTGATGGGAAAGGTTCTATAGGTGTTTAGAATGGAAATGTCAGGAATTAAGTGTAGAATATTTGCATGTAAAACATGGAACCTACCACTCAGTTGCAAGTCTTCCATTCCATTTCCTTGTTCTCTGCTGGGCTGGATGAGATGATAAAAATGTCTGGGGAAGGTGAAGGGAATGAGAAGAGGAAGAAAGGTTGGGCCATTTCCTCACTAGTCATTTACAGCATCTTTTTGAATCATTCAACCATCCTTATGCTGAAATATTAGACATTTATACACCTTAACTAGTAGGAAAATGGCCTTAATAATGTTCTCTTTTTAAGACTTTAATTTCAGTACACAGATGTTCATGCAAGCTTCATATTCAACTCAAATGGTGGTGAGAATTGCAGATGAAAAGGTGAACACCAAAAAAAGGGGGAGGGATAGAAAGAGGACCACTGCAGATGTATTGAAACAATGTATGTGTATTTATGTGTACAGGAACAAAACCATACTGTACATTCCATTTTGTTTAAAATGGATTGGAAATAACTTTACTGGCAGTCTTCTATCTTCTCACTTTAGGTTCAACCCCTTGAAATAGTAGCATGAGATCAGTGAAAAAGTAACTGGACACAATAATTGGCACCTAACGATGACACAAATATGTCTTGGCAACATTTCTTTTCTGTTAAATTCCATGGCATTGCTTTCATCAAGTCCTCAGCCCATGAGTGGGCACTTAGCTATAGGATTAGTTTTGAAATAATGCTTTCCCCCTTATTCCAAATACATCCAAAGCCAGCCTTGGTTGTATAAAGTCTCATAGGCTCTATCAAACAATGCCAGGAAACAAAGGCAATAGAAGCAGAATAAGATCAGCACATTACATACTAGTAGAATGTCCAACTGATTCAAGAACCAGTGGAGGAGACATCAGTTCAGCCATGGGGAAAGACAGCTAAGGAGAGTCTTCCTAGGACCATGATGGTGAACCTATGGCACGCGTGCCAGAGGTGGCACACAGAGCCCTCTCTGTAGGCATGAGCGCCGTGGCCAGCTGATCTTCGTGTGTGCCAGAGCGCCAGAAAACGGCCTGAAAACAACCCAAAAATGGCCGGAAAACAGGTTGGAAAACAGCCAAAAGCAGGCATGTGTGTGCTGGCCAGCTGGTCTTCAGGTTTCCAGCACACCCACATGCATGTATGTTCCAGTTTGGGCACTTGTTGCCGAAATGTTTCGCCATCACTGTCCTAGGACAATGTTTTCTAGTGCTAGATTGGAACCATTTACTTTACCTGACATTTTTTTTCTTAAGACTTGTTGAAGAATCACATTTCACAGGCTGGTATAAGATTTTGAAGTTCCCAAATCATTTTAATAAAGATTAGAGAGAAGACAGAAAGAAAATGAAAGTGAGGGGATCTTGGTGCTCTCTGAGCTTGGTTGTTTTCTTGCAGATGTTTTATCACCCAAACTAGGTAGTGTTGGTAGCACAGTGCTAGTAGCCCTAATGATGTTACCTAATTTGGGTAATGAAACATTTGTAAGAAAACAACCAAGCTCAGAGAGAACCAAGGGCCCTTCATTTCAATCCTGAGCTACAAGTATTCTTCTTTTTTTTAAAGTATATAGATATGAAATTTAAAGCAGAGAAGAGAGATACCAGTCTTCCTCTGCTTTTTGATTCAATTCAATCTTTTATTCTGGTCACAGACCAGAATAAAAATTAAAACATGAAAATAAAACAGAATAGAATAGAAGAAGACATAATAGTTTACTGCAATTAATGGTGGAATCATCAAAAGGTGACCAATGTGCTAGAATTAGGGTCCTCCTAAAATTTAGAGACAGTTATACGATATAAATATCTTTGTGAAGGGAGGTCTGATTGTTAAAGAAAACATTCTTGGGTAGAGCAGATGGATCCTGTTGGACTTCCTGATTTTTAATACATTGCCTAAGTGCACTAACGCCAGGCTCATAGCCCACCAGTAGAAACTCCTCCTTGCAGAAGCTGATCTGTTGGATTTTCAGTGAAATGCTCCTAATCCATGTTGACATATAATTATCCTCCATAAGAAGAGGGCTGAGACCTGTGGGGAAAAAACAGTAATTTCAGCCAGCATGCTATAATACAAATCCATGCATCTGTTTCAACTTTGTACAATCTGCCTCTCTTCTTACTACTGGGTTAGAAACATAGGGTGCTATAGCTCTTAGAAATCTGCATGGCACTCTTCTTTTTTCTGTTAATTTTTTAATGTTTTCTCTCATCTTCTCACTTTTTCATATACCTCCTTCCTGCAATGTTCAAAAATAACCCGTATTTTAAATTAAACGGATGAAATATGGAAAATTATTTCCAGCATTGAAAAGTGTGTGGAAAGAATTAAGTTCCATCATGCTTCTCCCCTGAAATGTTCCCCAAAACTGCCTTTAATTTTTTTTAATGGAATCCAGACTTCATAGATATGTGCAAATATGATGAGCTCAGAAGTACAATCTGTAGGTAGGAGTAGCTGAATTTTCTGTTACCTTAAAGCAGTGGTGAGTTGCTACCAGTTCGCCCTGGATCAGGAGAACCGGTAGCAGCAGCGGCGGGAGGCTCCACCCACCTGCCCGGATGTCTCTGCACATGTGCAGAAGCTTCTGCATGCACGCTCCCAATAGCGAACTGGTAGTGGCGGGAATTGAAACCCACCACTGCCTTAAAGGCGTGTCAATGCACAGGGAGAGTGACACATAACTCCACCACTACTCTGGTTTTGTGAATCAATCTGAACTGGATGCAGAGATATGAGTGCAAAGCATAGACAAAGGAAGTACAACATTTGGAAACAAAGTTGAGGTTTCTTTTCAGGAAGTCGTGATGCAACTGTGTAGATGGACCCTGGTTGTTTGGGGCAGGGGGGTAGAAAAAGAAGAAGATTGGCCTTTCAGATAAATTGCATTAAAGTGCTTCTTTACCAACACCAACTATGCTGTCCCCATTGTTATCGTTCTTGTGTGACAGAAATCGGGCCAGCTTTCCTTTTCCTTGGTCCAAGTCATAGAAAGGAACTGAGGATTCCTCTGGTTCCATTTTCACACCCATCTCATTTAAAATGTGATGATCCTGGTTTAGATGCATTAAGCCACTTGCTTGAGATGGGGATGAAGTAGAAGGGAGCTTTTTCCGAATTCATGCTCAGGACGACTTTTCCTCCATACCCAGGATCAGGCAATTGGGGTGTTTCTGAGTATGGATGTATCATTTTAGCACAATAGAAGCCTATGTTCAAAAATAGCCTAGATTACAGGTCACACATGCAGACTAGAATGTGGGGTGAAGCAAAATATGATGTTAAAAACTAACACAAACTAATATAAAGTAAAGACAAAAAAAGCAAGAGATCAAAGAAAAAGCGAAAAGAGCAGTCCTGTTTTGACCTCATGACCAGCAATGTTCTGGAAGTATCTGACAAATACCCATTTAGATAGTAATAGTCATTGTGATTAATCAAAGCATAATAACAACAATAATGACAAATGGCATCTTAGTATGTCAAAATCAGAACAGTGTTGAACATACAACACCCTCCCCCACACACACACACCAGTGCTTTCGTATTGATCCCAGTGATTCGTTTTAGAATTCATCCTTGATGGAGGCCTTGAAGATCCAGATCTCTGGAAAAGACTGAGAAAGGCTGAGAAAGGTGGAAGGAAAGAGAAGAAGATGACCAGAAGCAAGATGGATGGACACAGTGGTGATAGGTACATCACTGCAGATCTGAAAGACTAGGTCAGCAATAGATTGTCAGGGAGAAAATGTGGTCGCTAGGAATTTTAAAAAATGACTTAATGTCACATAATCAATCAAGTAAGGAAGCAAAAAATTAAAGAACAGCCATGCCAAACTCAATGTTGGCAGAAGCAGTAGAAAAGCACTTAATGATGGCAAAAATAAGAACATACCTCTGGCAAACCTGGTTTTCTTCCCTAGTTTAAATTCACTTTCTGGGTGGCACAGGATTAGTGCCCTCTCTTTAAATACAGGACTAGTGTTTTCTAAGCCCATCTTTATATGGAGCCCCAATTAGACTGACAATACCAGTGAGGCATTACAAGGGCAGATGCTTCTGAAGAAGCCAAGGGTGCAACCATCCTATAACCTCAGCTAAAATGGCCCTGAAAACGTAACGTAACATAGCATAACGGAGTGAGCTCCCGTTACTTGTCCCAGCTTCTGCCAACCTAGCAGTTTGAAAGCACATAAAAAATGTGAATAGAAAAATAGGGACCACATTTGGTGGGAAGGTAACAGTGTTCTGTGTGCCTTTGGCGTTTAGTTATGCCAGCCACATGACCACGGAGATGTCTTCAGATAGCTCTTCAGCTTTGAAACGGAGATGAGCACTGCCCCCTAGAGTCAGGAACGACTAGCACATACGTGCGAGGGGAACCTTTACTTTTAGCCATTGGAAGGGAACAGGTATGCCATTCTGAGCTGGATAGATTCAATCCCATGGCTTCACCAGCAACCATATCATCAGTAAAGCAGGCTCAACATGGCAAGAGAAGAGGCAAAATGTTACTTTAACAGGAGCACAGCTAAGGGTGATTTTAAGCTGCATCAGCTCTTCCTGGAGATGACACAAAGGCACAAAGATGTGGACATGAAGAAAGTGGCCCCTGGGGCATTGTCATGCACCAGTTAAGGGGAAGTGACAAAATTCCTTAGTAATCATTGCTTTTTCTCAATAGAGCAAATTAGTATCTCTCTTCCTTCCTTCTTCTGTTCAGTATTGTTCTTTGCATGCAGATGGATATATAATTGTGAGCTAGCAGCTTAACAGTAGTGGTTTTCAAACTTCCCTATCAGCAGAAAAGTCAGCCTGGAAACCTCTCGATACAGGTGGTCCTTGACTTACAACCATAGTTGAGCCCCAAATTTCAGTTGCTAAGCAAGACAGTTGTTAAGTGAATTTTGTCCCATTTTATGTATTAAGCAAATGAATTGAGCAGGTCAGTTCATTTCACCTTTCATTGTTTTGAACTTTCCCATATGCAAGCTTCTTATATTCCACATCCACATTGTAATTCTGTCTTTCAACCTTTGGATTTTATTTTTCTGCATGGTAACCTGGACAACTAGGAATCTCAAAGGCTTTACTCTAGCTACCCCATAAACACCATTTGTTTCTAAATGATCTTCAGTTCTTCCTTGTTCCATGTTAAGTGCTATCCAACCCAATAGGTCTATTATCCAGCACTATATTACCAATCATTTTATATTTTCTATCCATGTGATTTTCTTGTTAAAGTACAGGAGTGATTTACCATTACCTTCTCCCACACAGCATGAAATTATGCCTTTGCCATTGTCCCTAAAATTATAATCTGCTTCCAGCACCTTTCTATATCGCTGTTGCCCATTATAATGCTTGCTTCCTGGGCATGACCTTCACACCTTGGATGACCTTGCTGAGATTATATACTCCTGGCATATACTCCTCCAATAATCACTCCACCACTACCACAATGAGGTGGCACAGCAGGACTTTGAAGGGATGGGAAGAAGGCTTTTAATAAGTTGGGTAGATTTATTATATCTAACCATTCTATTTTGAATTTTAAAAAACTTATCTGTTGCAATGCAATATTTCTGTTTCATACTGACATTTTGCTAGCTAGCTATTATATTGTCATAGAAATATTTTCACGTATTTTAACAGATTGCTGTTTTCATAGAAAAGCTAATAATTTTAACTGTGTGCTTAATACAAATGTTTCACATTGTTGTTTTTGATATTATAATTATATTCATGTATCTTAGTAGCTTTGGTATTCTACATCAAGCAAAAGCAAAACCTACAATAAAAATTCATTGTGCATTTTATTTTTTTAAAAACCTCAGCCTTTTTTGCAAGCAAAGTCGAACAAGAAAGCAAAGGCAACATCGGCAAAACAAATCAGAAGTGCTGTCCATCTGCTTTTGACCGTGTCTTTACTGCCAGGTGAGTATTCCTTTTCATATTAATGTTCAAAGAGAGAAACATTTCCATATACCTTATTCACTCTAAGTATTGCAGATGGGGCTGCAAGAATGGCAAAATCTAAAGAGGTGTTCTGGAACTCAAATCTGCTAAGGCCGCTAAATATACCTGTTACAGAAGTGGCTTCCTTGAGAATTACTTGGAGCCAAACTATACAGAATTTTGATTTTAAACAAAATTGCTACCAACCTCATCAGACCTAGAAGGCTAGCCTTCAATTATGAAGCTATTCCTTGATTGAGTCAATGGAGATAACAGGGTATTTCGCTTATATATTTTGGCTGCAAGATTCCAGACAATCTTTAGTGGATAGTAAAGGGTTAATGTTTTCTATTTTCCTTTGCTGTCCTTTAGTGGTCATGAAGACTTTTGCAACCCAAATCTGGTAACCCCAGCACCCAATAGTCTATACTGTGTGCGTACTGTGTCCACGCAATATAATTTTAAAAAATTAAGATGGTGGCTACAACAGTGCTATCAACACTTCACTTCAGAGGTGGGTCCCTACCGGTTCTATACAGTTCTATAGAACTTGGCGATGACGCCACAGAGCCAGTCCTGTCGGTGTCTCCGTGGGTTCCGCCATCTTGGATTTCGTTTCTGCACATGCGCAGAAGCTAGTTTTCAATTGCTGCGTGCAAACACGCACTTCACGCGTGCACACACAGCGCGACCCTGAGCGAACCGGCAGCAAAAATATCCAGAATCCATCCTTGCTCCACTTGGTTTCCATGTGTGTGCGTGTTTGTCTCAATCACAACCTAGTATATAATTAATAAAAGTAAAAGCAGAAAAGAAAGACAAGAAAAAGAAAACAAAAGCACAGAAAGAAAAAATAAAGAAGAAACTTCTGATTTTCTTTGCAGCAAATATAAGTACAATTAAGTTATCTCTTACTCTGTGATTACAAAGGAAAGCTCACTCTTTTCAATTATCCACTTTTTCCTAATCATCAAAACCACAAAACATGAATGCATGTATTCCATTTTATGTAAAAAGTCTATAAAGTGTGTATCAGTCAACCATAAATGTAGATATTCCTTTAACCAAAGAAGTTAATTTAGCCATCTCAACAAGTTTCATCAAGAAACCAAAGCCAGATTGTCAAACTTTCCAGAACCTTAGAAGAGAGGGCACCATCCTTATCCCCGGGTCAGATGCTCCTTTCAGAGTCTGGAATATATGGTTAAAAAAATAATTTATTAATCTATTATTAGACCTCCGTGCCATATGACTCTCAACAACTCTTTGGTTTTGTTTTGTTTTGCCTCCTAACAAATACACTGTATTATGTTTGTTAAACCTGAGAATAATTTGACTTTCAAATATTTCAGTTGAAATTTCACTTTGAAATACGTAGTTATGTACACACACCATGCACACACATTTATTCAAAAGCATAGTTTTAATAAGTTTCCCTAACATATTGCATTTCATACATTATTTCCTTAATATATGCGCATTTGATATTTCCAGTTTTTAAATTCATGTAACTACTGGCTGTTTCATTGCAAAATACAGACAAATGTAAATCATGAAAACAAGAAATTGGATAAATGCAAACGAAACCAATCTCTTAGGCATCCTTAGCAATGGTCACACAGCATGGTATATAAAGCAGAGCACTGAGTGAGATTTACGTTAAACTAAACTTTGTGTAAATATTATTTATCCCGAACAATTTTATTTAAGATACTTAACAGATTAAGAGGTAAGACAGAATTTATTTTAGTTTATGCACTGCTTGTTAGCTACTTTTTAAAATTTCATGGCTATGGATACATTCTCTTAATCTCAGTCGAATGTGCTCTCACTCTTCCTAATTTTTCTTTAGCCAAAATTGCAGAGATGCGTATCCTACCTTCCTTGCTGTCCTTTGGTGTGCTGGCCTGCTGTGCAGCCAAGGTAGGTAATCAATCCACTCTTCAGATCCGGCTCTTCAGTCTGAAAAGCTCTCACAGATGTACCCCAGCTGTTTGTTTAAGTAATAAAACGTTAACAAAAGAAAACATGGGTTGAAAAGGGAAAGGGAAATAATAGATGCTAATTCTTATCATCACATGGACCTTATATTAAAATTTATTTCCTCAATCCCTTTTATTGTTGCTGAGAATAACAGAGTGGGAAAGGACGTTTGGAGGTCTTCTAGTCCAATCCACTGCTCAACAACCACAAATGGTTGTCCAATCTCTTCTTAAAAACGCCCAGTGTTGAAGCAACCACAACAAGCGGTTCCACTGATTAAGAATAAAACAATAATACTAAATTTTCCTTTTGAAAGATTCTTGCCAGAGAGATCAAGAAAAGGAAGTGAGGTGGCTTCATTTAAAAGCTATGGGAAACGTTCTAATAATACACGTATCATCCCTAAGGCAGACACATAGAGAGATATTTTATACCATGATATTGGCATGAATGTAGGCCGACAGCCTTTTTCTTGGCAGATATTTTATGCCTTTAATTATTCTATAGCAAGGAAATTTTGGCAGATAAAACCTGGAAAGTTTCATTCAAAGGATAGTTAATTCTGACTAAAATGATGACTACTCCGGATTCAAATATATGAAGATGCAAATATATAATGCTTTGGAGGATACGTCGATCCCCTCTTCTCTATGACAGACCCTCAAGACACGTATCATGGCACACCTACATCTTATTTTTGTTAGGCTAGACATACCTAGTTTCTTCAGCCGGTTATTATATTATTTAACCTCCAGAGCCCTTATCATCTTCGTTGCTCTTCTCTGTACTATTCCTCAGCATCTTTTTTGTACCATGGTGACTAGAATTGGATACATATAGCAATAGCACTTAGACTTACATACGGCTTCATAGTGCTTTTACAGCCCTCTGTAAGTGGTTTACAGAGTCAGCATATTGCCTTCCACAATCTGAGTCCTCATTTTACCCACCTCGGAAGGATGGAAAACTGAGTCAACCTTGAGCTGCTGAGACTTGAACTGCTGAACTACAGCTAGCAGTCAGCTGAAGTAGCCTGCAGTACTGCACTCTAATCACTGCGCCAATTCGGCTCTATTGTAAGTGTGGCTTCACTAGTGCAGTATAAAGTGGTACTATAACTTCCCGTGATCTTGATGCTATCCCTCTGTTGATGCAGCCTAGGACTGCAAGGGCTTTTTTTGGCAACTGCAAGCATACTTAAGTATAAAGTGGTGGTCATTTAGAACACCTAGAATTTAGGGGTGTCGATCTCACGGCCACCCCCACCCCTGGTTTAGCAAAGGGAGGATAATCGTGATATATCATGTGATACATACGTGATACAAAAATCGTGACCTACATCCTTCTAATTATTGAGCCAGGTTTCGCCTATTCTGTACCTATGCATTTGATTTTTCCTGCCTAAGTGCAGGATCTTACTTCTCTCACCACTGAACTGCATCTTGTTGGCTAGGTTCCAATGCTCAAGTCTGTCAAGATTCTTCTGAATCATGAATCTATATTCCAAAGTGCTAGCAGTTTCTCACCAGCTTGGTGTGATTTGCCTTTGAAACTTCAAACATTTACTAAAATGTTTTCAGTAAACAGCAATCTTTTGTTAACCATGGTTCATGGCTTAGAAAGAGTACATGAAACCAACCAGCTGTGGCCTAAGCAATAAACTATAACCGGCATCTGCAGAAGGACGTGTGATATGATGTGCATTATGACATCATTGTGGCTTCTACCAGATGCTAATGTAAACCATAGCATATGTGGCTTATAATGATGTATGAAGTCAGCATAACTAAAAACGGGTTTCTCCTTTCTTTGTTTCAGCTCCAGCTGCCTTTGCTGGGTTGATGTATTTGTTTGTGAGACAAAAGTACTTTGTTGGCTACATGGGAGAAAGGACCCAGAGGTAAATCCATCATTTATCTTTTTTCCCAGAACTGTCAGACGAGCATTTATGAGTTATTTCTCCCTTCTGCCAGTGCTACAATTACTAATCCCATATTCTGTCATTCTCACTTGTCTTTCTCCAGATGTTTTAAACTACATCTTTCATAATCAGCTGGAATTGAAGAGTTGTAGTGCAAAGCATTTGGGGGAAAAACTAAGCCAGGAAAGACTGTTTCAGATTTGCCCTCTCTAGCTAATTCTGCCTGACAAATAAAAGGTGAAAAGACTGCAATTCTAAATAGAATTGGGAGATTGCCAGTCAGAGGAGGAAATGAACAGAATAAAGGAAATGTAGATCTTCTACCTTCTTTTGTTCTCTGCAGTTCCTTGTGCTTTTAATCCATATGCAAACAACATTCATATATTCATTTATTTTATTAAGTTTATTTGCCACCCATCTTGCAGTTCTTGGCAACTCTGAGTGTCTTATGTGCATGAGTTACATATATGCATCTATATGTCATATCTATAAATGCATCAGTTACTGTATATATAAACTGACTATTTATAGCATATCCAGCTTCACAAACTCTCCAACATTGTTCCTCACTATTTAGACAATTCCACACCCTTTCTGAGATCAGGATGCTAAAAATAAATTGGAACTATGCTGAGATCAGTAATGTATTTCTAATGGTGTTAGAAATGGGCATGGTGGTTACTGGGTTTCTTACAAAGGTAGAATGGTGGAACAGAAGGGGTGATCATATCCTGAAACCAAGCCTAAACTCAAAATCACTTAACACAGAACAGTGGTGTCTTAAGCATTTAAGATCACGAGTGTGCACTTCTGCAGAATGCATATGAAGAACATAATGTTAGATTACAAGGAAGTTGGATTCAAAACATAACCTAGAAGATCACAAAAAGTTCATCAACCTTCCTTGGGACTAGAAACATCTCTTTCATCCTGTTTGCCTTTCCCAATGTCAAGCACCACAGGTTACATAGTCACTCAGAGGTGGGTTTTAAATCTTCTTAGTGCCAGTTTGCTCAGGAGTGCGCCCGCATGCGCATGTGCAGTGCTTTTAAAAAGCATATGCGCATAAGCAAAATCCAAGCTGACAGTGCCTATGGCACCGCCAAAAGAACCAGCTCAGGAGAGTGGCAGGCCCGGGTTACTAACGATTCTACCGAACCATGCCAGTAAGTTACTAATGGTTTGGTAGAACCGGACCGAATCGTTAGGAACCCACCTTGGTAGCCACTGCAGTGTTTTGTACACAGGCCACATCAACTTATAATAGTAAGCACTGGGATTTGGGATAGTCATCTAAAGCAAAGGCAACGATATTTTTGCAAGTTTAAAAAGTTTTTATTTTTATTTTTTAACAAGTACAACCTTTAACGGGAGACTATGATATTAGCAGGAGGGGTGGTGTTGGAATTTGCAGCCTCCAATTGGGTGGGGGTGGATACTGTTATTTCGATTCCTAAGACAGGTATTTTATAAAACTGTTTTCACAGGTTTACTGTATTCTAGTGATGATTTTAAAAAATAAATGAAAAAAAAACCACACTGCCAAAGTCGTCAATAAGTCAACTTAAGTAGACATAAGTTCAGAGGAATATTAAATAGATCCCTATATATTATAAGTTAAGAGGTATATTAAATAGACCCCTATATATTTTAAAATGTATTGCATGAAATTTATGTGCTAATTTCACAACTCTGCTGTAAAGATGTATGCAAAATTCTACTCCCAAAATGTCTAAGCTACACTGTATTCAAATGAATCTTGCTTTGATAACAGATGGAGAGATTTTGGTATTTCCTAATGAACTAATAACATTCTTCCATTCTCGTTTAAGCACTCCTGGTTTCATCTTTGGAAAACGCATCATATTTTTTCTGTTCCTGATGTCAGTTGCTGGAGTCCTCAATTATTACCTGGGTGTCTTTTTTGGAAGTGATTTTCAAATGCATATAAAAGCCATAACCAATACTATCTCTCCACTATTGCTCATCCCTTAAATCCTTGTAGAATTGAAGGTGAGATAGCACAGAAGAGATGTCTGTACTTAGCCAATCAATATTTGGAGGAAAAAGGTTGAAATGGATGCATAAATCTCCTCTTAGATTGCCATAAATCTAATGCTCCTTGACTCTTGTGGTTTTGATTTAACTCAGCTTTTTTCATCCTACAAGAAAGTGATTTATTGAACCCAACCAGCAAATTTGTGGTAGGAGAATAATTTCCTGCAAGTTATAGAACTCACCATGGGGTTAGTCCCTGTAGTTTTCTATTATTTTTGGTTTATTTACTTTGCTTTTAATATAAGATAAAAACTAATAAGTGTCTGGTTTTATATCAAAATGTCCACTGATTCTATATATCTATCACTGTCAATCAAATTCAGGTTGTTCTTCAGAGTGCAGATTCAATTGTATGGTAGTCATCCTCAACCCAGAGAGTTTAATTTAATAATGAAAGAGAAAATATCTCTTTAGCTGGATTGTTTTATATCATGTTGGCATTTAAAATAAAGTGGTTCACAGTGATGAAATCAGTTCTTTAGTATGTATAGTATATTCCTATGTATTTCTCAAAACATAATACCAGATGTAATATTGTACACATAGACACAAAACAGGCAAATCACTGACATTGACATTGTTTTTTCAAATGCCCTACTGCAGTGATGGCGAACCTATGGCACGCATGCCACAGGTGGCACGTGGAGCCATTTCTGAGGGCATACGAGGCGTTGCCCTGTCAGCTCCAGAGCACTTGTGCGCACTGGGCAGCTGATTTTTGGGCTTAATTTTTGGTCGTTTTTCACCCTCTGGAGACTTCAGGAGTTTTCAGGGAAGCCTCCGGAGGATGAAAAATAGCCCAACGGGCAAACTGGAAGTTCCATTGGGCTGTTTTTCACCCTCTGGAAGCTTCAGGGAAGCCTCCTGAACCCTCTGGAGGGCGAAAAATGGCCCAATTGGGGGGGCCCATGGGGGAGCGTACACATGCACAGTGCAGTGTGCGTGGGGAGGGTGGGTTGTGTGGCGGTGCTCGTGCTGCCATTTTTGGCACACAAGAAGAAAAGGGTTAGCCATCACTGCCCAACTGTATACTTTGAGATAATCTGATGCCATTATGTTTTCCACAATACAAGCTGTGCTCACATTTGCATGCCTTGCAGAATATGTTTTTGTATTTGCCTTTTCAAATGTGGTCCGTGTGTGAAACAATGAAAGCTGCAGAAGGTATCCACCAAATGCCAACTGCAAAATAAATTAAATTTTCTCCAAGATTCTGTAGTTTTAGTTTGTTTGTTTGTTTATTTGTTTGTTTGTTTAATTTAAAGCAAGCAAATCTGCATCAATTTGCAGTGCAGAATACTTTCCCCCCCCAGGGATGAAGTTAAATGTGCAACCATGCTTCTTTCGAGAAGTTGAGATTTTTATGATTTTGTTTACCATAATAGAACTGGCGAGAAAGTAGGAGGTTGTAATGAGCAACAGTGATGCTATTTTGCAGAAGAGTGAATGCAGTCTTCTGTTGAGAAGTTACTCTTCAATGACCTTTGATTTAAGGGAAAGATAGTTGCTGTCTTCTCTAGTAAGAGTCACAGCTGCAGGCAGATTTCATTTCATCCTAAGAGCCAGACAAGAAAGAATACATTGGAATTGCAGATAAAAAAAATCTAATTGTTGTGCTAATATGACACTGGAATGAATGAGCAAAGCAAGTTATGACATCCCCCTGTGCTGAGAGATGCACAAACGTCAGCAAAATACATCAGTGGCTATAACACAATTAATTTTGCCTCATGTCAGATGGCCTTTAAAGGTCATTGTGGTGATCTGAAAGCCTCTATTAGTGGGAAGATTATGCAGCACCACAATAAGGCCAAAATCTCAAATACATTTCAGGACTTGTGCACTTCTGGGCTATTCAAAATCGTTACGATCTGGATTAATGCAATGAAAACTCTACTTTTTCCTTTCAGCACATATATTTATTTAGTTAACAAGATTTATTTTGTGTAAGAAGCAGACACAATCTGGAAAAGGGAAGTGGTATATTAACCAATAGTTTGAGTCAATTTTAATTAGATGTAAATTAAATCGAATTTGGGTTTTAATTTTGCTTTACCCACTTCTTTGTCCAGGTCTCCCTGTTTTGAAGCACAATCCCCGATGTGCTACTTGGAGATCAAATGTGATCCCCCATTTCCTGTTCCGCTAAGTCAGAGGTGTCAAACTCGCCGCGTCAAGTTGCCATCACATGACATTTCACAATGTTTTTCCCATTCGCGGAGCTGGGATGGGTGTGACGCATCCTGCCCACGGGCCGCCAGTTTGACACACCTAAGTCAATGTTTTGCAACTGCATCAACTTTAAGCTGTGTGGACTTCAACTCACAGAATTCCCTAGTGAGCATGT
>JANHFT010004782.1:196018-213086 GCA_032467955.1 Pseudoxenodon macrops
GGGCTTACATAAGCGCACCAGCGTGCCTACGGTCCCTGTCCTAATATTCCCTTTTATTTGCATCTTTTCATGTATTCATAATCATGTTAATATTTATATCTGTTATCTAATACATGCTTGACAAAATTAAATAAATACATAATCTAATACCAAGAGACCAGGTGGTGGAGTTTTTGACCACAGAGAACCATCCTCTCCCAAACTCCAGTCTCCCTGCTGCAAAACTGCATTTACAGCTATTCTGTTTGCACAGCAGTCAAAAGAATGCTTGTTAATTAGATCAGTTGCCAAGGTAGGTTAGGCTATGCCCTGGCATCAACCCAGTGTGTGTGTGTGTGTCTGTGTGTCTGTGTGTGTGTGTGTGTGTGTGTGTGTGTGTGTGACAAAGTGGCAACTTGGAAATGCCCAATGAAGTTTTTTTGTTGTTGCTGTCTCTTCCTGCAGGGAAGAAACCGAATGGCTTTCTTCTATTACAGATCCACCCTGCAATCCCACTAATAAAGAGTGAAAGGCTACAGTCAACCCCAGGACCAGATTCAGTGCCTTATTGTTGTTGCTTGGAGAGAAGGTATCCCTCCTCCCATACAAGTGGAAAGTCATGCCTGAACACAGCCTTTACCTGTCCAGGAAGGTAAAGAGGAGGGTGAGCAGTCAAAGCGACTCTGCTCAGACTAAATGTGGAATTTGTTTTTCATAGACAGCTGCATACCTTAAGATGGTTGACTTAATTATGGGTTTCTCCATCGTGGGTTGCATTGTCTTGAAAGAAGGAAGTAGTAGCAGTGGTGATCTGGCTCTAAGTAAAGCACTCAGGTATCTACAGTATGGGTGTTTCTTGAGTATGATGTGCAGAATGTCAGTCTAGTCTTTGCTGCCTTGGTGGGCTTTTTTTTTTTTTTTGGTAGAAAAATGTAAGCAAGAATTGGATTGCCAACTTTTAAAAATGCTGCAACAGGGCATTTTCTATTATTATCAGGAAGAATCTGTTTCTCAATCTTAGCTGCTCTAAGATGTAGGGACTTCCAACTCCCCAGAATTCCCCAGCCAACTAATTTTTTTAAGTTGCTGAGATTGAAAAACACTGAACTAGATCTTATCTTTTGTACTTGTACTTCCAAGGTCTATGATTCTAGGCTGGATTCACACATTCTGCCAAGCAATGTTTGTTTTAAAGGCTAAATTGATTTTACAACTTAGTTTCGCCTGCAGCCCTCTCTACGACTATTCAACAGACATGTCAAAGTGAGATCATTGTCCACCTTCATAATTGCAATTTTCCTAATGTGGTTTGTTTGGTTTTTGTGGTTGAGTTTATGGCCCAACTTAGTGTGGCAAACCTAATTATCAATTTTTTGAAATCTTGGCTTCCTGTCTGAAAGGATTTCATGAAAGATGGCTGCAGAATATTCAGGCCTGTAGAAAAAGAAAATAACAGAAACAAGAGGCAGCAGAATAATAAACAAGATGTTCTAAAACATAAAAGAGCTTTCCCCCCCCCCTGTTTTCTTTGTGATGTTGCAAGTCTGTGAGTCATTTTTGAAAGGGGGAAAAAATATTACCCTGGTGACTAATTCCTGTGCAGTGGAAAAGGGATTGAGTAAAATCAAGCTATTCTTCTTTCCAACAGCCTCACCTCCTGCTTTGACAAAGCTGACTTAAGAGAACTTGTGAGCAGTTTCTCAATCCCTGCGGTTAACTATTCAGTTGCAGATAAACTAACTTCTTATGCCAAAATATCCTGTGACTTCACCTTGGTCAAAAGCCACAAGCAAAGATTTGCTTGGTATGTCTCCCTTTAATAAAAGATCCCCAAATAGCTTAAACCAACATGCACTCCAACAGACTCACCCTTCAGAAGAATTTCTGTGGTGGAAACTGTCTTTATTGTTGTCTTAAACTCTTCTCCATAAAAAACATGTTCTGAAACTCTTTCACGAAATTGACAAACTAAAGCAGATGGAATCAAGTAGGTTGAAGTATGCCAGACTTTATGTTGAATTATAGAAAAAAAAAACCTGCATAGAATAAGCATAGTAGTGTTTGGTTTGATGCTACACTTGCTTAGCATATCAGTTTAGCTGGTTTAGACCCTCAGTAAAATGTCAAACTGATCATTCACACTTCTGATTTAGAATACTGTTACGGATAGGCAAGCAAAATGGTGAGGTACCTCTCATGCATTGCCAAAAAAAGAGAAAACGCATGGAATGATTTGGATATGCTCAAGTATAAAGAAATGACACAGCTGGTTTCAAACACACTGCACACTAGACCATAAAGTGATTTGTCTGACCACATTGGCTTAGGAAAGCTCTTCTGGTTTTTAAACCAAAGTTTATGGCTTAGAATGTAATGTGAAGCCTGCCAGTTATTGCTTTAAAAACATGCTTATACTGAATATGACTAGGTGAATAAGTAACGCAGTCTTCATTTAAAATGCAATTCAATATATCTGACTACAATTGGAAAAAAACAGAATTAGATCCTGCTTTTGGGGTTTCTTTTAATAAACTACAAGTCAATGGATATAAAAATATTTAGAAGTAGATAGACTTTCAAACAGAACCTTCAAAGAACAGTTCGTCTTTTGAAAATCCTCCAAATGGAATATTGTCTTTTCTGTTTAATCATTGGTACGTACAATCGCTAAGATGCTTTTTCAGGAGGCAGCTGGACTTTATTTTTTCTTTTGAAGATGTTTCGCTTCTCAACCAAGCTGACATACCTTATTTGCAATGATTTTCAGGCTCTGTGCATGTGCAGAAGACTTTGCACATGTGCGCTGCAAATGTGCGGTGCAGTAGGGAAGATAAGTGAATTTCACCCCTGGTCCAGTTGCCTCCTGAAAGCACCTTTGGGTCAACCATGACCTAGATGATTGAGAATCATCTTGCCATTTTCATTGAGCATCTAGCATATGGATTTCCCTCTTTTATTTTGAATATATCTGATATCTCTTTGATTATTCTTAGCATCCTTTGCTAACCTTTTTTTCTTTTTCTTTTCCTGAGATCAGCTTTACATTTTCTTGACTTCTTTATTCTACTTGTATGACTGAATCCTCTTTTCATTCAAAGTTCTGTTCCAAACAGAACAACTATATTTGGGTAGACAACTTAGGCATTGTGGCTTATTCAACAAACAAGTGTTTAAAAGCATCATGGCTCAGTCTCATAAGTGACCACAATTATGGTTTGCTTGTAACAATGCTGTATTATAGATAAACAAGAGATCCATTTAATATTGCTTAAGAGCCAGTTTGGTATGGTGGTTAAGGAACCAGACTAGAAACTTGAAGACCAGGAGTTCCAATCCCATCTTTGGCACAAAACAGCTGGGTGGGCCTGTCACTTTCTCTCAGCCCTAAGAAAGAGGCAATGGCAAACTACTTGTGAAAAATCTTGCTAAGAAAACTGCAGGAACTGGGAATCAGACACAATGGAATAGAAGAAGGAAAAAAGATGGTATACCATTATCCCTTAACAGCACCATCCTCTATCCAACCCTTCTCTTCTCTATCCTAAAATATAGAAGTGTTCCGATTCCAGCTGAATTAGACCATTCAGAAAAACTCTATTTTAGCTCAGTGCTTTATACTGCTTTCCTAATTAAAATAGCACAACTGTATTTTAAAAACATGGATGTATCTTATTAAAAAAACACAGCTGATCTAGGATTTCATGGGTAATTACAAACTAGCTCTGAAATATTTTATCTCAAATGAAAATGTTTATTTGCCTGCATGCCATATTCTATCCCATCACTCATACTTGATTTGCAAAATTTGTTCATATTTGAATATGTTTCATCCATCAATAGAACATAATCAAAAGGAGAATCATTCAACTGTAAAATCATAAGTTAAATAAAAACTGAGGCATGTGTTTCTTTTTAAAAAAGGACCAAATGCTTTATTACAATTTAAATAAACATTTGCTTCATTTCCAGTCTATTATGACTGAAATTTAGCTGAGATCATCCAAAAACATTTCCTGTTTTTCCCATGTATAATTTTGCAATAGAACTTATACGAATTGTTTAAAGCAAATCTGCTAGCTCTGTAATAAGCACACATGTTGACAAATCAAATTTCTTGCAAAAGTTGATTTATGTTTATTCTATTTTTATTCCTCCCTTAGTCTGAGAAGTTCAAGGCAGAACATATGGTTCTCCCTTTTATTCTCAAAAAGAAACCTTTAATAATCTTTAAATCAGACTACAGCATTGTGGCTAATAAGGGAACTGAATTGAGTCTCCTTCCAACACTCCACTGGGCTGAAAAGTGCTTTGGGGTCCCAAAGGTGAAAAATTAGCACCTCTCTGCAATTTAAATTAAACCCATCTTTTCCCAGGATTGCACAGAAGTTGCAAAAGGCAGCGGTGGCATTCTAGGGAAGAAAACCCCGCTTTAAAGCAATGCAGACAAATTCTATGTCTGGACCGCTTTGTGTCTCCAAAATATCTTTTTCACATGTTTTCACTCAACTCAGATATAGACTGCATGTCTCGTTATAATAACATTGTTTTCTCACTAAAAAAAATAGATTAAGAAAAGAAAGCACAAATGTTTTCTCATAAGGTGAACAGGACTAACTAGCTCCATGATGGTGAATCTATGGCACGCGTGCCAAAGGTGGCATGCAGAGCCCTCTCTGTGGGCATGTGTGCGCCGGCCACTTGGTCTTTGGGTTCCTGGGGCTCTGGTGCGCGTGAGACCAGCTGGCTGGTGTACATGCCGTGCCAGAAACTAGAAGACCAGGTGGCCGGCACACGCATGCGCACCGCCCAGCTGGTCTTCCGGGGCTCCAGCGCATGCGCATTCCAGTTTGGCCACTCAGTGCCAAAAAGGTTCACCATCACTGACTAGTTACTGAACTTAGAAATTCACCATCTTGAATACACACTAGGAAGTTGAAGTATAAAGTGATATATGGGAAGGCAAAGGTATAAATATTAATGATAGTGGCCAATGCTGACCTGGAAGCAACTGAATGGAAATTTTTAATAAATGAGACACATTGCTGATTGGTATATCATTGGTAATGCTTAGTTAATTTTTGAACTCAAAAACTATGCCAAAGGTTTAAGAGGCATAGATAACAGAGGCAACGTTAGATTACTGTACTGTGGCACTGTTCTTATGTACCTTGATTATACTTACTATGAATCTAATAAAGTGGCAGAGGTGGGCATATTTTTGAATGGTATAGGAATGAATTTCTAAAGAAAGCTTTTTTAATAAGCAAAGAAATAAATTACCAAATATAATTATCCATAGGTATGCGAACTTCTGATTAATGATTCTGATGAAATCTTATCAATCTAGATAAATACAAAGTTAATTTATACTAGAGACTGCGTGATTCTTATGAACTACATAAGCAGATTCCACACTGTTGTTACAGAAACAACCTTTTTTCTAGAAATGGCAAATTTCTAGAGATGTCTTGGGAAAATACTGAATGTGATATATCATATGACATTGTTTTTCTCTTTTTTAAAACACCACTTTACTAAATTTCAAATACAAGAATAAAAATTCACAGTAGAAACAAACTTGAACAGAAAGAAATGTCAGACAGAAATCAAAATTAAAGTGCAATAAGAAAAAGTAAATAAAAAAGAACCGTTTCCAACTTTCTTTAATATAGATAAAATACATCCAACTCTTACCGTAAGATGAATAATTATATCATTTCTATAATCCCACATAATTCTAATAATCTTGTTTTTCTTAATACAATACCTTTCTCTGGAATAGTGACCCATCTACAGAAACTAGTTGCATAGTTACTTCTAGAACTTGTATTCTTCATTTTGCATCAGCCCTTATGTAACACAGCCAATGGCAAGATACTATGGCAGTTGTAAATTAATGCATATGGAGGTTCCCTACAGTTGCTCTATTGGCCATTGCTGTGTGCAAGTTAATATGAAAAGCCAAGGGTGACTCTGCTGTGCATTTCAGACCCAGGACAGTGAGCTGTTTGGTAATGCAAACCACATGCCACTGGAATCCCTTAGTCGTGCAATGAGAGGGATCCATGCATTCCATTCAGATCCCCTAATCCTAAAGAAAACAATGAATAGCTTATGGCCTTACTCATGGCATCCATCCTTCTCTTGACTGCCATACATCAAATGGAAGCCATGCATTCTGAAGAAAATGACCCTGAATATGCATAGTTGGCTTACATGTTTCTTGATCTCCTTGTTTATATACACATATCCAAGGACTCCTACTCTAAATTCTCCACTCCAGCAACCTATAAATCTAAAGAAGTCTTGATGTATCAGGAATGGATGAAAATGCATTGCAGTGTTCTTCACTATATGCACTGGGATTTTAGTCTCACAACTGAATGAAGTCATCAGTTTCCATTTAACATTCCCTGGATACCATGACAGAACTTACCGTATTTTTCGGACTATAAGACGCACCGGTGTATAAGACGCAGCAAGATTTCAAAGAGGTAAGGAAAAAAAATGTTTTTGTCCTCCCCGGCCCCAGGAGCACTCTGCAGGCCTCCCAAACACTCTGTGCACCCTGCTTTTTCAAAAATGGGCTTGTTTTTCACAAAAACAGGAGTTTTTGCCTTCCCGCAGCCCACAGAAACACTCTGCAAGCCTCCCAAACCCTCTGCGCGCCCTGTTTTTTTGCAAAACACAGGCCCATTTTTCGCAAAAATGGGATGCAGGGGCAGGGTTTCAAGAGGCCAAAATTGCTGTATTCGGTGTATAAGACGCACCAACATTTCCACCCTCTGTTGGAGGGGAAAGGTGCGTCTTATACTCCGAAAAATACGGTACTCTTTCCAGAAAACCTGTGTAAGCTGCTGCTGCTGCTGCTTTATAACTTCCAATTTCACAGTCAAATCTTAGCATCAAAAGCACTTCTGGGTCAGTCACTGGGACCAGAGGTTTTGTCTTCTGAGCTTTTGGACTCATGCTGGAGCTCAGTCGGTCCCAGTGACCGACCCAGATTGAATCCTGCAACAATATTCTGGGATACATATATTCGCTTTCATTCGATGGGAGTGAAGTTGTTGATAAGTGCAATGATCAAGATTTATCTCAAAGGTGCATTTTTTTCTTCAAAAGACAACTGGATTATTTTTTTAAGGCAAAAAGAAGAAAACACTTTGCTTCTCCTTCAAGAATTTCATCAGTTCTGATGATGGGGGGAGGGGAATGGAAGGACTCCACAGACATCAAGATTTCTCCTTTTCCACTAATCAATCTTTTCTTTCTGTTACTCCATTCTCTCACTTTGCCTCTGCATTGAAGAGGTTGTCAGAAAGGGCCAGAAGGATGGAAATGAGGCTATCCATTGCATGATGTTGCCCAGTCATTGAGCTCTGCAGGCTACTTCTTAAAGTTCATCACGCATATCCATCATTTCAGGGGTGGAGTTTGTGCCTGACTTTTTTTGGACCAGCATCAACCAGCCAGAGCAAAATCATTCCTCATGGATCAAATAATGCCTGCTTGTAGAACCCAGCTGCTAATGGGTAAAAAATTCCACTGAGCTTAAAAGGAGCACAAAACCCAAAAGGAAATTGTTCCATCAGACAGTACAGTAACCAATATTGTACAAAGAAAGGATTATTTTCATATTAAACTGGGTGTACACCACAAATAAAAAAAGCCCTTGGTGCTCACTAAGCTTGTTTTCTTGCAGGCTTTGCATTACTCAAACAACATCATTTGGAAAATAGTTGTTTTTAAATAAGGTTAGTTTACACAGCATGCCTGCAACACCATGTAATGGTTGACAACGGGTATAGAAAATAGTGTGCAACCAAGAGCAACACTGTAGATTTGGCTGGATCAGACATCAAATTGACAGTGTATTTATTTTTTTCACGTTTCTAAACATCTTCCACAAAGAAGATAGATTTTCCCCAATAAATCGCCATCAACAAATAACTTCATGTTCTCTCCAAACATAGTTTAGCTTCCTGTAATAGTTTGCCAGCAGGCACTGGAGGATAATAATGGGGTATCGTTAACAGGGCCGTCCCCCTTCAATTGACTGCATAAGGAAAGTTAAGACTTTTTTAAAAACAGCTCTGCCCTCAGCTATATATTCCGTGTTAGGACCCTTGGTGCATAACAATACAGGTATTCGGGACTTCTCCCTACCTGAAGGGGAATTCCAGGATGAAACTAGATTCTCTTAAATGCAAAAAAACAAAAAAAACAAAAACCCTTTCAGGTGGTTGCCAAACGCACCTTTACAAAACAGGGGCGAGCCGGGTCTACAAAGCGGCTTTATAAATCCTTTAGCGCAACTTCACACCGCCGCATCCTTGTAACCGTCTAACACGTGATTACAGTGGAGCATGAGTCTCTTTCCCCGTTTTGCCTAAAGTACCCTGTTCTCAAGTTCTTGTAACTTCCTAGCCTATATAGTCCTTAAAACATCCTCCTCCTCCGGTTAGCAAAAAGAAAGAAGCGTGTGTGGCGTGTATGTGTGATTGCACGTGTGAACAGAGCCAGGCTTCTTCCGCGAATACCCCTAAACGCCTAGTAAGGCTACAGAGCGCAGGGTGCGAGAGACGGGGGGGGGGAAGTCTTGAGGTGGAGGGGAGAAGAAACCAGCTCTTTGAAGGCTACGTCGGCATCCCGCCTTCCCCAGTCCGGCGGACTTTCCTGCCCCGCAGCTGCGTTTTTCCGCGAGGCTGCGCAGGGTGACAAATTGAGGGCGAGCAGTCAAAGCGGTTTGTTCCTCCGCCCTTACTCCCCGGCGGTTCAGAGGCGGAGCCATCATAGTGTTGTTTTTTTTAATTTCTTCCCCGAAAACCGGCAGCCAATTTCTAGCAGCGCTTTCGGTCTTGGCGCGCAAGCTGTTGGTTCTTCCCTCCTCTCCCTCATACATATATATTTTTTCCTCTCTCTCTCTCTCTCTGCTGCTCTCTGCGCGGAATTGCCATGGCTGTCTGGAGCGGGTCCGGTTCCGTCCCGGCAACCTTAGTCAGGCCCAGCTTGACCTCCGTCTCTTCGGGAGAGCTGCAGAGCCTTCGGACGTGCAACTGCGAGATGGCGGTGTTACCGCTGCGGCAGCTCCTCTCCCTACAGCCAGACTCCTTCCTACTGCAAGGGGACACTCTGGCGGTGCTGAGTCCCCTCGAGCGCCAGCCCGGAGGCGGCTTCACGGTGATAAGCGACGGGTTTTTCCAGCTGGATGGCCGGCAGCAGTGCAGGCTCACCGGCTACTTCAAGAGGTAAGCAGCGGACGCTTTTCTAATTTTCCTTCCCCGGAGCTCGTCTTGATGCCGCCTAGTGCGGGGATAGGAATCGCATCCTACAGGTCGCGGGAAAAGAGGGTCTGCCACTTAAATTTTTTTTTTTGTTTTAAATTTTGGAAACAAAACCTACCTGCTGCATGGCGACCTGCCGGGTGTTTAGCAAATGGTATTGGGAATAAAAGGTAATCCCATAAAACGGGCTCCTTAATTTGTGGGCCTATATAGCACGACGACTAATCATGATCTAAAAACTGAATTGGCGTTTTGGTATCTCTCATTTGCAGGCTATGAAATGCTAGGGCGGGTGAGTAGGTTACTATTGCTTGACTTGGAGAGGGATTTTATTAGGGAAAGTAGGGCTTGGAGGAGAGGAGCTGGTGTAGCCTTTTCCTTCTCAAAAATAACAGCCCTGCGTTAAGTTTAATGGCAGAAACACTCCCTGACCTTAGTCCTAAACTAGGAGCCAGTTTGAATAGATGGACAGGATCCTATGAGACCACACAAATGTTCACTATTGCAAAAAGCAATAGCCATTTCCTGGTTAAGAAACATTGTGTGTAGGATTGGATAAGTTGATGCTCATTAAATGTAGGATACCCCATATTCTGCAGTTTATTTTAAAAACTAAGAGCAATCCAGTAGTAAGTTGGAGCCTTCTGAGGGACCTTCTCAGCCAGCTTGCTTTGAGTACTTATTTACCATGACTTTTATCAGGCTTGCATTTCACCATGTGATTGCTGTTTAGAAGTCCTGATAGCCAAAGAACAAAGACCCAAACTATAGAAGAAGTATTGAATATCAGCTGTGAATATAGCAATAATCTTCTGTTACAATACAGTAATTCTCCACTTTTTGGATCAATCAAGACTGCCACTGGGATAGAAACGGCTTAATTTTCCAAAGAAGGACATTTGTGAGTGTGTGCTTAAAGAATACTAGTCCCACCTGAGCTACCAGTAGTTCTTAGTCTTATCTGTGTTATGCATACCACTCATTCACAATGATTGCTCCAGGGCCTGCTTTGAAGGGATGAATCAAAGAGTAGGCCTACCTGAACAGGAGGAGGCCTTGATAAAAGAGGTATTGTCTCATCTAGATAGTGTCAGCCTAGAGACATGGCTACCAACAGAAGACACAAAGTGGTGGGTTGACTGGGATGGACATTGGATGAATGAGTAGATGGGAATTCCTGTTGCTGAGATAGAAAAATGCAATACCCAGAGGTTACCAGAGATGGTGCTATATACCACCAGGTTGTTGATTAATATTTGCTCACTGTGGTTCTCCAAGGTTGGTTAGATTTTAATAATGGAACTGTTGTGGATTCTATTTGTTAGTATGAAATGAATTGTACTAATTAAACTCTGCTTTTACCGTATTAATAAACTTACCTCCCCTCCCACCAGGAACAAGTGTGTAGTCACCAAAGCAATGAGGCTTTATTATTATTGTATAGCTTCCTCTGGGACATTCTAAAAATTTCTGCCTAGGGGTTTATATGTAAAACAAGTAGATTATGGCTTCTTTGTTAATTAATCCTGATGTGCTTGACAGAATTGTGTAACAGGTTATTCTTGCATACTTTTGTTTTCTTTGTTGTCTGATAAGGCTCATAATATAAAAACTTGGACTTTCAAAGATAAGTAAACAGATGTGACTTCTCTGCTTTATGAAGGTATCCCTGTAAAGTACATTATTATGGCACATATCTTATGCAGCCTTTGGAAACTTGCTGTAGGAGAGGAAGAGTTTGAAAAGTACCTTTTTATTAAAGCAAATGAGTCACTGGTTCATTGGTCCAACAGTACCAAGCGGTGACACCCTTCAGCTTATTCTTGGCATAACACCTACCTGTTAGCTGGGAGAGTTATTTCTTCACAAAGCAATGTAATTTAATAGTTATTAACAATCCAAAACCAACAGACATTAAACATGTTTAAAATTTAAAATACGTTTAAAAAATATGTGAAAACCAAACAGTCAAAATTGTGAAGGACACACTTATTTTCTATAAGTTAAATCAGAAATTTCACCACTGCTAGAGTGTCACTAAATACAAGTAAACACTTGAATGGGACATGAGATAGGGATTCAACCTCTATCTGAACAAAATCATAGAAATATAATTTTCCAATAGGAAGTTGAATAAGATAGTTTGGCTATATACGGGAAGAAAAAGCACTGGATGTGTCTGAAATGTTGCCTAAAGAGAGTTTGTATTGCAAAATGGTTGAAGGGTTTCATCTTTTGGAAATGAGAAAGACAGAAAAGCTATAACATACCGTAAGTGCTAAAGTTAATTTGGTATTTGTTTTTTGACTGAAGAAAACTTTTTGGTGATCTTATGCAAGTACACTATGTAAGTTGCAATCTTGTGTGATATCACACACATGTTGCCATTTGCTTCCATGCACAGACCCATGAGATGAAGTCATTATGAACAAGGGCCTGTTACGAGAGCACTTTGTTGGAATCCAACATTGTAGGCTGTTATAGAGGCTTAACTATTCCAGAAGTTTAAAAATGTACAATAACTACTTTTGGCTTGTTGGCCTGACCATAATAATAAATCAAATAGAGGTGCAGTTTATGTAGGAGAAGCAAACTAGGCAATAGGCTATAAGCATATGCTTACATAAAAGGCCGGAAGGGCAGTCATAAACAAAACAATGATTAAAAACATTTCTCAGCTTTTGTCACTAATGGTTTTTCTTAGTTCTGAGAAATTGGAGCTTGCAAATGGTGATCTCAATTTTCCATTATTTTTTTCCTTTTAGAAAGCTGTACCATCTTAACTTGCTCCTCACATTTTATGCACTGCAAATGAATCATTTTCAATGGATAACCAGCATGTCTGGGTTAGCTGACTCATGGGTGCCTGTTATTGCTTCTAGCTCTTTTCCAACTTTTCTTAGATCTAGCTGGCAGTATTATTATTCAATCAAGCCCATTAGCCCTGGTAGGAAAATGAAACATTCAGTTTTGCTGCAATATGCTTATAAAATAACCAGCTCTATTTCTAAACAATAGAATTTTCCATAACTAAGTTGTTTCTGGAGAAGAGAAAATATATACAGTACTGTATTCAGCTATTACAGGGAAAATGTTAGTCAAGCTAGATGAGCACATACTGTAACATGCAATTAATAAATAACAGTACATTTCGTTGTTTGAGCAAACAAAACTACTTGGCTAGTCCACAGAACTATCCACAATTGGATAAGATCAGAATCTCTTGGGTAAAATATACCTAGTTAATTAGGAAGTTTTTGAAGTTATGCATTGAGAACTATTCACTTTAATTTTTCTGCTTCTTTGGCCTAGCCGTGGCATGCTGTACTGATTATTTGAATCTGTTTAAATTGAAAACTAAGCAGAGCTAAGGAATGTTGATTTTTCTGCATTATCTTGATTACAACTTTTAAGAGTATCCATGGATCTGAGCCATAGGTTCTATGAAAAGGAATTGCATGAGTCTATTAAAGTTGAACCAGAGGTTTTTAGTTTTACACTAACCTGGATGTCTTACTTTCTTTTAAGATGAAGTATTTTTATTTCATTCAGGTACTTCTCTCCAGTTCACAAACAAATATTATTCAACCAAATAGATTAGCTTAATAACTGTACTGCTTAATTATGTAAAATGCTCAGTAAGTTAAGCAACTGCAGGAGTCATTAAGTGGACAAAGCAAAACAGCTGTCTGCCAAAAGGAGGTCAGACAGCTCACCTCCATGCATGGAAGGAAACACTTACACTGGGCTGGGGAAGTGAACCTCAGATCTTCAGGATGCAAGCTTCATTTCTCCAGCCCAGTGCAAGAATTACTGTTCCCTCTGTGCATGGAAGGGCGCCTGCAGACATTCAGCTTGGATTCCAAAGATCTGAACTTGATTTCTGCCTTGGGAGGGAGGGAAAATCATCCATCGGGCGGCAGCAGCTGTTTGCAGCCTGCTGGCTTCCCCACTGACTTTCTGAGGAAGCCAGTGGAAAACATTTCAAATGGCAATCACATGTGCCAAACACCCAGCTCATAATCACGGGGATTGCAGGGGATGGGTGTGAATGACATTTTACCAGAAATGTGTACGACGGACCACAAAGCATCCTTTCTAAGCTGTTGTAACTTCAAACAGTCATTGAATAAGCATTTATAAGTCAAGGACTACCTGTATACAGAATTAGGCTAACAGCTCTGCTGTTTTTCTGCTAACATGCCCTTATCTCTGCCTCCCAATTGGAGAAGCTTGGAAATAGTTGTTGCTAATAGGATGGAAAACCTATGTCTCTTCAGATATTGTTGAACTTTTGCAGACAATCCAGGACTGATAAAGTTGTAAATTAACAGTATTCCCTTGTTTTGAGGCTAGTGTCATCTGAACCTGAGTTGCATTCATCCTGTCTTTGACTAATAAAATGATAAATAATCTTCGGCTGTTAAACTTTTATGCTTACATTCTCCAGATAGGTGGGAACAGAATCAATGTACATCCTGTTTTGATATATTAAGGTATACATTATCCAAATTGGCATTTCCAAGCCACTCTGGTTGGAGCGCAGCAGAGACTGTGATTTCCTATGGGCATGTTTCATGTTAAGTCATTAGGTTGATTTACTATATTCACTAGAACTATTCAGTGTTTTAAGAGTTTTATTCCAAAAAAAGTGCTTTGGAGCACATCAAAGTGCAGACAAGTCCTTAAAGCTGTTGTATCTTTTTCTGGGATCATTGCAGTTGTCATTATGTCATTATGATCCTAGGAAAAGGGTAGTTGCCTTAAGTAATTGCTGATAGGTGTTAAATTTGCATCCCAATGTGTTTCAAAGCACTTTTTGGAGTGAATTTGAAGCTTTGCATCTTCTATTTATATAATAGTGAGTTTGCATTGCTACCATTTCCTCTTTTTCCAGTTATTTTTCTGGAGAAAGAGGAAGACTTGTGGTCAAGACTAATGTCCTCTCAGTTGTGACCAAAATACTGCTTTTCCTAGTTGTCCTGCCATCCCCCCAAAATTATCTTTTCCTTTTTTTTCTTCCTCCTGTAATTTTAACATTTATTAACTCCTTTTCCTACATAGGGTGGGCCATACAATTTATGGTGGGATAGACTGTGAGATTTGAAAGAAAGTAAATGAATGCTCTAACTGCTTTTAGAATTTCTTCAAGAACTTATTTTGAGTTCACGCAACACTGTATTTTAGAATTCTACATTTCACCAATGGCTGAATATTTACACTTTATTTTCTTGAACAGGCACGTAGAGTTGAATAGCCATCATGATTACAAAAACTACAGAGAGACTATATTGGGTCGGCCATTGGTGTTTATCATTAACGTCAGAACAAAATATAATTCTTCAAAAGGTATGTACCAATAAGGCTATTGTAAAATGTACAGACTGACCGCCTTGCTTATAAAAAGATAATTGGATCCTTACTTTAAAATGGCATGATTGAATTCGGATAAAAGCAAGTTGTGATGTCTCTGGTAAGATTAGATTGCAAGGGTATGAAATATTTAATTTTATAACAACATGGATCTTGCTGAAATAGTTTAAAAATGCTAACTTCCCAAGGAGCATGTTGCTTATGATTTTACATACCTTGGGTTCTTACATATGGTTAAGTAGAAGGTTGCTTTTCTGTAAGAGATTCTAAGTAGAACAATAGCACTTTCAACTGAATCCAAGCTTTTCTGCAGACAGCTGCAAAAAAATGGAGTAGTCTCTATAACTTTCAACAATTGAGCTTGTTATATCAACAAAGGTGCTATTCATAAGATTTACTAAAGTGAAAGGATGATAGTCATTGCGTCTTAGAAAGTCAGAGGACAAGAGTTCTGTTCAGTATTTAACTCTAGATCTGACAATATGTAGCATAAAAGCAATAAACTATAAAATAGACTTTAAATAAGAATTCTCTGATATGGCTTATTTGTTTTAAAATTTTATTATTTTGACTCTCCTAAGATTAAAATCATTTATAGTAGAAGGCAATAAAACAATTTAGCTATCCAATAACTTTTAAACATCACTAATAGACCTGTTAATAATTAAAACAGAAAAAAAAACCTAGCGGATTTATTTTTACTTATATTCCACATTCTTGTTTTAATAACAATAATTAATTGTAAATATATTTACAATTAATAACCCTTTAGAATAATTATAATTAAAAAGTAATGGTTGTAGTGTTATTAGCTTTATTTAATGTATTTCAAATGTAACAGTCCTGATTTTCATCAGGATGCACCCCAAACAGCAGGCAGATTTGATTAATCCTTAATCAAGTCCAGATGCAATGTCATAAATCGAGATATATGATGTGATTTGCCTCATTTACCTTATGGCATCATTACACAAATCACAATGACTTTGTATTATGTAGTTAAGAGTAATGGACCTCCCCTCGGAATCTGTTAAAAATGGTTTCACTGTAATTCAGTATAAATTTAAAATGAAACAGATAAAACCACAAATTTCTTGGAAAGTTGTAAAACGAAGGCTGTCCGGCTCAAATGCACAGTTGTCCAATTAAAAGCTTTGGAGAACTGAAATATCTTAAAGTGTCTTGGGGCCAGCATAACTGAAAAGAAGGGAATTCAAACATCATACTTCCCTGTACTGTAGGAAATTGTTTCTAAACAACACCAAGATAAGAAAATATTTTAGAAAGCGATAAGGAAGTCTGACAAAGACCAAGTTCTTCTCCATAAAAATGCCTTCTTAGGAATGTACACATTCAGAAAAGATATAAAACAAAATGCTTTTTTTGTAATGAATAGAACACCCAGGGGCAAAATTGTATGATATGTAAATAAGAAAATATTTGAGATCTGCAAATGTTTATTATTGTCTACATTACCAATGTCAAATCCCATTAGAAAAAACTTACGCTTTGCTTGTGAATACTCGACACCCAAAGATGAGAAGGCAAATCGAGAACAGCATGAACAATATAATATCATCTGTGATTGGGGAGAGCTATAAGCTTCAGGTGAGTTGAGCAGATTTTTGTTTAATGTAAGCTTACTCTCTTCAAGTTGGTATTTTGGATGAGTTTTAAGCAGCAATAAATTGAATAAATTAGAAAGGCAAAGCCTTTCTCCTGGAGGGACAGTCATAAATCCACCCAGACAGTGAAAAGTGAATGTAAATTCATGTTTTTTTATCTTTTGCTATGTGGCAGCTCAGGCCTAGTATTCAACAGTTACTAAAACCAACTTGTTCCTGGAGCTGGGGCCCAAACTTGCTCCAAAAACAGCTTTTAATTAAGCTGTAGGATTCTTTGAGATAGAGCGTCCACATGTATGTTGCTATATGCATAAAATTCACTGGATGGCAACATTTCTGATGATGTGTAGAGATACCGTGCTTTACTTCCCTTCTCCCCCATTTTGTAAAATACAGTATACCCAAACAGGTGTTATTGTATAGTACTTTCTATTCTAAATAATGATAACAGACAAATTGCAAGTCTACAATGCAACTGGGGTCTTGTCCTTAATTCTATTGCCACCTCTATACCTCTAAGTCCTCCTAAAATTCTGGAAGACCATATAATATTTGACAATACCATGTATAGAGAAGAAGGGGAAGAAACAAAACAGTCCCAGAAGGAGTTCAGGCATTGTAATAGCCATAAGGCCTGTTGTTTAAAATCAGATTTCAAGCTGAAAAATGCAGACGAATTATATTAGTGCCTGTTAATATTACTGGTATCAGATTTTATCTACCGTGTTTTCCCGAAAATAAGACAGGGTCTTATTTTCTTTTGAACCCCGAAATATGGCCTTGGCCTTATTATCGGGGGGGCTTATT
>JANHFT010004782.1:214309-234860 GCA_032467955.1 Pseudoxenodon macrops
ACTATTCCAATGTTAATAAACAAACTTAGAATAACAGAGCTGGAAGGGACCTTGGAAGTCTTCTAGTCCAACTCCCTGATTACTGTGGTGAAATCTAAAAAATTTCCATACTGGTTTTGTGGGTGTGGCTTGGTGGGTGTGGCTTGGTGGGTGTGGTTTGATGGTCATGTGATTGGGTGAGCTCCAAAACCAACTTTCACACTTTACACACAAACAACACAAAAGCCACACAATTAACTCACACACAATGCAAAAGCACACAAAATGGCCCCTGCAACAACAAGCATGAACCTCACAGCCGCAAAGAGCTCAAAAACCAACTTTTACACTTTGCACAAAAATAACACAAAAGTTACCCAACTGACTCGTACCCAACTGACTCACACACAATTCAGAAGCAGCTGGACTTCACACAAAATGGCCCCTGCAATAAGCATGAACCTCACAGGAAGAATAGCTTGTTTTTAAAAAAATGCTTAAAAAATTTTTTTTTTAAGCCCACATTCCCCCCTCTCAGCTGATTGTCAAAGACAGCTGAGAATCCGCACTTTTTTTTAACTTTTTAAAGCCTTTTTTTACTTCCAGTTGGGCGAATGGATAGTAAAAAATGCTTTTAAAAAAGTTAAAAAAAAGATTCATCAGCTGTGACAATCAGATGTGCCACCAATCAAGGGAAACTTTTTTTTTAACTTTTAAAAAACTTTTTAAAAGCATTTTTACTACCAGTTTAAACCGTGCATGGGACAGAACCGACAGCATTTCATCCCTGTCTAATTAGACAGGAAACCCTAAACCACTTCAGACAAATTCTCATCTTGAAGTTAGATATTTCAAAAGTGTTGAATGCTTCCACTGACGTGGTTAACCTTCCCAACATTTGCATACGAAGAGAGATTCTGCATGTTATGCACACAACTAATGCAACCAAGTCAAACTTTTATATGATGCTGTTTTTTCACATGATTCTCTGGACAGCAAATGTCAGTTAATCAGTTAAACTGAAGGCAACCTGCTGTGTTTCGTAGGACTGCTACAAATACACAGTTTGCATTGAGGTAAATGTACTGTTGGTACTAATGCAAACACATGGCTGCACATATATAAGGTACAAAACTCACATGTTATCAGAAATGATGCCATTTGGTTGTCAATAGGATAGAATGTTAAAATTCCAAGAGTAAATGGCTTACATAACTTAAATGAGCTCCCATGTTGGTGAAAAAAAAGAGAAAGAGTCAAAGTAAAGAAGTATTTGAAAATACTTAAGTTAATATTTACCTCCCCCCCAAAAAAACACCATTCTCTAATGAATTATATATTTTCCCATCCTCTTTGTTTTACAGACACATACCTCTTCTCCCTTCCTGTATTCAGAATCTAAACCTTAAACATACTATGGTCATGTCCAGGGGATGCGTACATATTGGATTCCATCAGCTATCATAATATTTCAAATAATACAGAGATGGTGTAGTCTAGGTTATCAACCTTAGCTGTATATGGGCTTTACATTTCTCTTTCCCTTGCTACCATCTCTTTACCTGGTAGCTCTCATGCATCAGTCGCTTCTGGTCCAAATCTGCCCATTTTGAAGAATGAGTTTTGGGAGGACTGGTAGGCAAGGTCCTTGCTGCCAGAGATCTTGGACCTGTAGCTCTGCTAGGTGGGATTCATGAAAATCATCATCCAGACCTTCTCTCCCCTTTTCATGTTAGGCAGATGATTTTTTGATAACTAGGATCATCAGTACTAGCAGAATCATCTACGTTGTGGGTCATCTAAGGTTTGGCTATACTCTGGTTGTTTATGTGGGTGTCAGACCTGCCACAACTTAAACCCCCTAAGTAGAAATGATCCTTGGCTCCATTTATTGAGGAAGGTGCAGTTTTATTAAAAGTCAAGTGTATTGTAGCAATGCAAATCGAGAACTGAGATTTGTGTGCCCAAATCGCGAAGTTCTACTTTTCCTTCTTTAACTGCCCCTCGCTGCCCACCCATCCCTTTGTAACCAATCAAGTTCATTCAAGATATTTTCACAATGGTCAGTATGACCACAGGTTGATATGCATCTCCTTCCTTTTTCCAGCTGGGTGACCTTAACGTGCCTTCTTGAGGACATACAGCACTTACTTTCAATTTGCCAAGCATTCCCTCCCTCTTCATTCCCCTTCTCCACAGTTCATGGAAGTCTGTCACCACAGAGCAGTGAAGCCCAAGGAAGCACAAGATGGCAGCTGACAGTGGCCATGGTGTCCAATTCTTCATCGGAGAGCAGAGAGCAAGGAACCAGATTTCAATAGAATGTTTTCACCCAAGAGTTAGGGCTAAGATTCAGAATCTTTGAAAAAGGAAAGATGTGACAGAATATGTCTACAAAGAAAGACGTGGTGTGATGGACTACAGTATAGGAGTAGTTTCCCAACATGGAGGGATCATTTTCAAGGGTCGGGGCAGGACATTTCAGAACTGGACCAGAGAAAGAAGAGGGGGGGTCAATCTATTCTCCAAAGCACCAGAGGGCAGGACAAGAAAAATGGATGGAAACTAATCAAGGAGAGAAGCAACCTGGAATTGAGGAGAAACTTCCTAACAGTGAGGACCATGGATGTCAAACTCACCACACCACCTTGACGTCACATGATGGTTTGCCACGTTTACCCCATTCACAGAGCTGGGATGGGTGTGGCCTATGTGTGATGCATCCGGCCCGCGGGCCACAGTTTGACATCCCTAGTGAGGATAATTAACCAGTAGAATAGCTTTCCTTCAGAAGTTGTGGGTGTTTCATCACTGGAAGCTTTTAAGAAGGTAAAAGGTGTGCATAAGCACACCAACGTGCCTACCGTCCCTGTCCTAGTGTCCCCATGTATTCATAACCATCTCATGTATTCATACCCATGTTTATACATTTCATGTATTCAGAATCATGTTTATACTTTTTTTTGTAAACTTATATATGCTTGACAAAATAAATAAATAAAATAAACAAATAAAATAAAGAGATTGGACAGCCACTTTTCTGAAATGGTATAGGATCTCCTGCTTGAGCAAGGGGCTGGACTAGAAGATCTCCAAGGTCTCTTCCAGCTGTATTCTGATTCAATGTTAAGGACAATATTGGTCAATTTTGGCTTATTTTAGCCAATTTATTGTAATTAAAGGCCAATTGGACCAATACATGCATCTATGCAAGGTATGTTTCATAGGAAAATATTTCAAAAGTCCTGGTGCAACTTTTTTTTATGAAATTAAAAAAGAACATCAAAAATGTTCTTCCTGTGGTCTAACTTTTTACAATATATAAATGTCATACAGATCTGATTTTAATGATCATTCCCCTCTCTCTCTCCTTTCTAAAAGTATCTTTATCTCTCTTTATCTTTTCAATTAAGAATCCAGGAAAGTACAAGTTGAGCTATTCTTTAAAATAACACAATGGACTTTTACTATTTTAGTCTCACAATTTAATATTATTTTAAAATAAAGGAATGCATTTCATGAATTAAAACGATAAACAAAATTCTTCCTTCAAAGAAATTCATCAAGTGTAAGAATAGCCTATAAAAAGAGCTGATGTCTGAATGAGAATCTAAACTAGTGTTAAACTAGGAAGTGTTGATGATGCCCTGGTTACACACAGCACTATTGTTTCCAATATATCATTATTAAGGAAGACACAGATATTATTTCTACTAGTAGAATTCAGTTTTGTAATAAAAATTATCTAATTTAAATCGTGAACTTTGTTATTTTTCAGGTTTTCAATATAAACAGAAATTGCAGGGCTTGAGGGAAATCTTGTCAAACACGAAATGCTGAGTTTCGGGATTTGAAACAATATTAATAATATTTACAACATTTTTATGTGTTTTTATACATCACATTTCCGAATGAAAAATAAGCTCTTTTGAGTTCATTCCACTTGTTTGCAACTGTGCTGGGACAGAAGCATCATTTCATTCAGCAGTATTTATGTCCAAATTGCTATGTAAAGTTGCAGCATAGAATCAATGCATTTAAATGAGATTCTTCTAAGGTTTGCACCAGTTCTGGCTGAAAATATTTTGCAGGTTTAGGGGAAAGTAGGGATAGTATGAACAAGTAAATAATTCAGAGGGATGTTTCAATTAAAGCAAGTGAGGTATCACTCTCTGAAGCATTAGGGGACCCTCGTTCAAAATCCATTTCCATAAGGAATAGCATTACTTTTCATTTTGCTATTCTCTGCCTGCCTTTATTCTGCCACAGGGTTGGGGGAAACCAGCGTTCCCTTTATGGCATTTAAGGTAGCCATCACATAGGACAAGGGTACATTAGATGTCTGTGAAATTGGGTTTAATCGAATAGCAATATCACTTAGACTTATATATCACTTCACAGTGCTTTGCAGCCCTCCCTAAGTGGCTTACAGAGTCAGTATATTGCTCCCAACAATCCAGGTCCTCGTTTTACCCACCCCGGAAGGCTGGAAGGCTGAGTCAGCCTTGAGCCTGGTAAGTTGAACTACCAAATTGCAGGCAGCCAGCAGGCAGCAGAAGTAGCTGCAGTACTGCACTCTAACACCATGGCTGATAATGCTTTTATAGTGGCTTTAATGTTCCATAGATTGAAAACACATATTACCTGCACTTCTCTGTACTAAAGAGGCAAAAAAAGGTGTTGGTTTACTGTAGCTTACTCTATAACAGGGCTGTCAAACTCCCGGCCTGCGGGCCAAATGCATCATGTGATGCTGCCGTGATGTGCGTTTGACACCCTTGCTCTATAACAATCATAACATCATTGGTCATGTATCAGCTGGCCCCCAGGAAGCTCAACATTATAGTGCACCTCATCCCGAAGTTGCTTTTTCCCCTAGTCTGAATACTGCACACATGGAAAGGATTGAGTTGCTTGCCTGGTAGGTTTTGTTGTGCTCATGTTCTTTTAAATTTCTGGGTTGAGATCGGGTTGATGTGCATGAAAACAAATGTCATTCTATTTTGTCTTTATTTTGGGAAATTGTTGCTGAGAGTATAGGATGAATATAGGAGGACTTCTACAAAATCATCTTAGCACTTGAGCTTCTGTTTTAATTTTTTTCATTGTGATGTATTTTCCATTTAATTGTTCCTTACAGGATAAGAAATTCTTTTATTTTAAACTAGACAATCCATGCCTTTTGGGATCATTGTTTCAGATATATTTCCTTACTTAAACAGAGAAACAGAATGACCATATATAGGCAAAAAAGCAGTGGGAGAGGGAACAACTTCTGTGATCCTACCAGCTTCCCCATTGAACTCCTTCCTTCCTTCCTTCCTTCCTCCTTCCTTTCCTTCCTTCCTTCCCTTCCTTCCTTCCTTCCTTCCTTCCTTCCTTCCTCTTTTATTTTGCATGCAGGAAGATTTCAGGGAAAACTCGACATCCCACATCCTAACACCCAATCCACCATCATCCAAAACTAGGTACCCACACCCTTAAATACCTTAGTACCTGCCACTACTACTGCCACTGCTACTGACCTTAAATTTAAGCTACTTAATGCAAGAAGCCTTGTAAATAAAATGCCTGAATTCCTCCTCCTATTAAATACGACTATTTTCAACATTATATTTATCTGCGAAACATGGCTGAACACATCCCTCCCTGACTCCATTATCATAGAACAAAACTATCATGTTTACCGATCTGATTGTGAAATCCGAAGAGGAGGCGGTGTTGCTATCTTCCATAAACAATCCCTAAATCTAAAAAATATCCAAGTTATGGACGAACTTGCTCTTCCTGAGACCATCATCTGTGAGCTGTCTTTAAATACCACATTCCGCCCCAGCGATTCAGAGACGGAGCTATCATAGTGTTTTTTTTATTTCTTCCCTGAAAACCAGCAGCCAATTTCTAGCAGTGCTTTTGGTCTTGGCGCGCAAGCTGTTGGTTCTCCCCCTCCCGCATATTCTCTCTCTCTCTCTCTCTCTCTGCTTCTCCCTGCGCCGAATTGCCATGGCTGTCTGGAGTGGGTCCGATTCCATCCCGGCAACCTTGGTCAGGCCCAGCTTGACCTCCGTCTCTTCGGGAGAGTTGCAGAGCCATCAGACGTGCAACTGTGAGATGGTGGTGTTACCGCTGCGGCAGCTGCTCTCCCTACAGCCAGACTCCTTCCTACTGCAAGGGGACACTCTGGTGGTGCTGAGTCCCCTCAAGTGCCAGCCCGGAGGCGGCTTCACGGTGATAAGCAATGGGTTTTTCCAGCTGGATGGCCGGCAGCAGTGCAGGCTCACTGGCTACTTCAAGAGGCACATAGAGTTGAATGGCCATCATGATTACAAAAACTACAGAGAGACTATATTGGGTTGGCCATTGGTGTTTATTATTAACATCAGAACAAAATATAATTCTTCAAAAGAAAAAATGTGTGCTTTGCTTGTGAATACTCAACACCCACAGATGAGAAGGCAAATCGAGAACAGCATGAACAATATAATATCATCTGTGATTGGGGAAAGCTATAAGCTTCAGTTTAACTTCCAAGATGTAAAGAAGTTCTTTCCTTCAGAAGCCTATCTGGTTCATGAAGAAAATTTAAGTTTCTCCTATGAGTTCAAAACTGATGCCTTATTTGATTTCTTTTATTGGTTTGGGATCAGCAAGAAAACTGTTTCAATGAATGGGAAAGTTCTTAATTTATCAAGTACCAATCCAGAGAAGAAAGAAATTATAACTAAGTTTCTGGATGAAATGAGTGAACCAAATGTGCGTTCAAACAGCTTTTCAGACAGGAAGTTCAGCATTATCTCTAGAGTTTCAATAGATGATGTGTTTAATGGCAACTTGCCATCACAATCAACTTGCATGGAGTCTCCTTTAGCTCTCTGGACAATTTCAGTGTCTCAAAAATCTGGAGACAGGTCAAGTATCAAAGTCTGATTTTCTTAACATCGAGAAAGATATGTTGAAAAAAGAAGAAAGATAACCACATTGGGATTATCTTATTGCAGAATGCAAGGAATTTCTGCCTTTTGTTGCAAATAATAGGATGTATCTGCATTCTATGTTGCTTTCATTGATTTCAGGTCAAGACTCCTGATTACTAAAGTTTTATTTACAGATCTGGTTCTACATTTAAACATTAAAGGCTGTTGAAGCCTAGAGTTTTTGGTATTGTAGTTAACCGTATAGCTAGAATGACTTTAAATCCTGGATTATTTCATCCGTTTCTAAATAACCGCCAGGTTTTCAGAATCATGGAAAAATACATTATTTTTGTGATTGCTCCAACATTTATTATACCCTGGCAAGTTGTTAATTCCAAAGCTTTGAATTGTTAGTAGCTATGACAGATAGGACTATGAACTGAACTTGGGTTTGTTTTTGGATAAAATGGATGGTGGTAAAGAACTGGCAAAAGGAATACTCAAATCCATATCTTTTGATCCAGAAGCCAACTGCTATCAGAGTTTGGCTGTATTCTGGTTTGGAAAATTTTGCTGGATGGTCTAACTTTCACTCATTGGGCATTATTTTCACAAGGGTTGTGCAGTGCTTCAGATTTAATCCCAAAAGAAATTCAGGATACTCAACTGAACATCTGTCCAGTTCTTTAAAGCAGCTACATCTTTTCCAAGATTATGTGGCTGCAAGCTGTTGTGCTCTCCTAGGAAAAGACAGACTGCTTTAAATGGCAGCAGAAAGGTGCTACATTATGCACTCCATATTTTGTTGTAATTGAATCCAAAGAGGTGGAATCTAAAGAGGTGTGCATTCATTTATTTGTACATCTCAAATACAGAATAAACATCCTTTCCAGATGCTACTGGGATATGTAAACATAACACATAGAGGTGCTTTGAATCAGAGCTTACTATCTTGGAAGGTTATAGAAAATGTCAGTGTTATGTAGTCCACAGTAAATGGGGGAGGTGCAAGAGTTGAATGGTGGTAATTTGAGGCGTCACCTTGGGGCTACCTGATGAATATTTTTCTTTTTCTTTTTGACATAACATTAAAACACTGTTTTGTTAGATGGAAGTATAATTTTTGCATCATGAAAAACTGACCTTGTTAAGTTTGAATTGCATGGTATATTTTGGGCTTATAGCAGCCTTTCTCACCAATGTCTTCTAGAGCTGCAGCCTTCTGGCTGTAGGCCCACCCAATGTGGAGACTGCCAGCAGGTTTAAAGAATGACTGGAATGAATATGCCATAAAAGTGTCTCTTTTCTTTCCTTAGTAAGCTTTTTTTATTATCAAGTTAAATGTCTACATCTTAAGGAATGCAATATTCAGTCTCTTTATATTGAAGAGACCTCATGTATAAACAATTGACTAATCAGTGCCTTCTGTATATCATTGTTTTACAATAAACGGAGGTTATATGGATCTCTTTTTCTTGTCTCAAGTTAGCTTTCCATGTTGCACAAAACCGCAGTTCATCTATAAACATTAAGGCAGATTACACAGTAGGAATTTGAATAAGGGCTGGAAGTAAGCAGGGGGGAAAACGCATCACTAAAAAGCACTGAATATGTAAAGTCCTGAGGTGTAAAATAGCTGAAATTAGCCCTCCTCTAAAACTAGAGGAGGAGTAACTAATAAAGGCTAACAGCTATCTAATTTGAAAGTGGAGAATAACATTGAGAGATTAATAAAAGGTTGAAGGAGAGGAAGGTTTATAAACATGATTGGAATTGCAATCTTCTATTTATGTGACACCCAGGGAAACCTTAGGCATTGAATCTGGCTGTAAGAAAGGTCACTAAAAAAAGCTGAAGAGTTCCTGTAATTTATAAATACAGGTAGTCCTCATTTAAAGACTGGTCACTTAGCAACTGTTCAAAGTTAACACCCCCTCCCCCCCAAATATAGGTGATTGCAGGATTCTGGAAAATGTGTCAGTGTCACATGACACTGATTTATTATGTTTTTTGTCTGTTTCCAACCTTTTCAGCCCATGGTAATACATTGATTTGCCTCACAACCACAGCAAGCAAAAATAGTTAAATTGGGTGTGATCATGTGGGTGGAGCTCCATTATGGTCCTAAGGTCAAGAATTACGTTTATTACAATACATTTATTTAAAAGGAAATTAATAGCTGTAAACCACCATCATTACAGGGCTGTGCAAAATTCACTTGATTGGGCATGGAGTGTTCATACATCTTTGGAACTTTCCACTCTTCCAGCAGGTGACACATCAAACCTCTCTCCAGTCACACAGTTCTGGAGGCAGTTTGGGAGTTCCCAGAAGTAAATCCTGCAAACCGGAAGAAGTTCAATGACGTGTAATTCTGGACAAAGCAAATGCTGTATCTAGGATGCTTCAAACTGATTCTGGTTTATTTCTGGAAATGATACACCAGCCCAGAAAAGCATGATCTGGTGAGGGAATGGAATCTTCCAGATTCTCCAGAATGTTCTCATCTCAGATTGGGGCATTTTTTAAAACCGTACTTGATTGTTTTTACAAACAATAATGGAGCAAATTCAGTAATAAATTAAAAAAGCAAATTTAAGAGAATCCCTCCAGAAATGGAAATAAGCAAGAAAGAATTATAAATACACAGATATTGTGCAATGCATTTTCCCTAACCATAGCAAAAACCAATTCTGGATATTTCTCTTCCATAATACACTTGTTGACAAGAGGAGGAGAGTCTGATAGATGTCAAATTAGAAAAAAAAGAATAGGGGCCAGAACCATAGTAATGATAGCAATAGTAATAATGCCAGTAATAATGTCTACATAACAAGGTATTCCAGTTAGAAGCTGTTTTGTCTCATATGCAAATACCAATTATTCAGAAACCATTCTCACACCCTACATCGGGGTGTCAAACTCGATTTCATTGAGGGCCGCATAAGGGAAGTATTTGACCTTGTAGGGAGCAGGGGGCGTGGCCAGCTCTACATCACTCATGTCGGGGCGCCTGTGGTGGCCCGAGCTCTCTGCCAGTGAAAACAGCCTCCCAAGCTCCATTTTCAGCTGTGTTGGCTTCCTGAAAACCTCTGCCAACAAAAATGGAGCTCAGAATGGTCTCCCACGGCCCTCCTGAGTTCCATTTTTTGTTCGCAGAGGCACTGGGGGCCGGTCCTTTGGTGTTTCCAGAGCGGCTCTGCAAGCCAGATCTAGGCACCCTGCAGTTGAAATCTTGAGTTTGACACCCCTGCCTACATATATATATATACATTCTCCCACCCCTCCTTCCAGCAGAAACAACAAAAAAGGAAAAACTAGGATGAACATAAGAACAAAGAGTAACTGTGCTAGAAAGCAAAGAAAATAGAAAACTGGACAGATGAGAATAACTGAAAAGGAAAAGCAAGGAAAAAAAGATGCTTTCAACAGGACAAAATTCATCAAACACAAAAGTCCCTCACAAAAAACAAGGACATTTAATAATCCAAACCAATCTTCAAAATTCAAACTTTGTAGCACAAGTCTATTGCCAATTGCACTTCCGTTCTTCCTTTGTTTTGAATATCATCTACTGACCCCAACAATTTGTCTAATTCGCAGGAGGAATTAACATTCCTATTTTTGAAGCTAGCAATGGAATCCCTTAATACTTTTAACAAATGCATTATAAATGCAAAGGTGCCATGCAGATAGTTGTTGTGCCATATTCCTGTTCACTGTTTCAGCCCAGCGACATTGTTTCAGTGGTACTCCATTCCATGTTGGTGTGTTGTGTTTTTTTCTTCTCAACACAAGCATGTTTTGGCTGTTAAGTACGCTGTCTTTGGTTTTTCTATGTAGTTTTGAGGTTTCTTTAAGCATATAGTTAATATGCTTAACTTTATTTCTCAGTGCCCTTATTGGAGCTAATAAAAAAAAGTTCTTTTCTAAATTTATTATTAGAAAGAGTTCTGATTGATGCAGCTTTCCCCCACACCACATTATATCAATTTTCCATTGTGCATTTCTAGCGACTCCTGCTCCTCTATTTAAAAGTGCTTCGACTAAGAAAAATCTAAGACTGGGCAACCAGCCAACATGTGGTAATTCCCACAAGTAAAATCTTGAAAGAGTGAACTCGAATAGTAACGCTGAAAACAATTTGGCACGATAAAAGGTTTGTATGAATGTTAATAGTTTTGAATTCAGCTCAACAGATCTTGCAACTAGACAGCTATGCTGCATGACCTTTCTAGCATATGAATAACTGAAAAAATATTTTAATTATAACTTCATTTTCTAATAGAGCTTGTGTTCTTAGTTTTTAAAAAAAAAATCAATGTTTAGTTAAAACCTTACTACAGCATAGGCCATTTTAAGGGTTCCAGACAGAGATGGACACAAAGGACCTCCACTTAATTGGCCTTGAAATAAAACAACAAATTGTGACTGATGGTTACTCATAGTATAAATTTGGGCTCTATCATCACACTTGAGATAATTTGCAGCAGAAAATTTCTATGTGCTTCTTAATGTCTGCCACCTCTGGCAGGTATTAAGGTAGGCTGGGTGGGTGTTCATCCTCACATAGCGCTATCCATATAAAAATATCTCAAAGCAGTTTACAAATAAGCTGGACAATAAAATCATAACTTTAAAAAATCAACCTATCCATGTAAAATACAAGCATTGGGGATTTAAAAAAAACCATCCAACACATAGGAGGCTTGAATGTAGGTTAATGTGAGTATCTAAAAATGTCAAAATTCAAAGAAGATAAGACTGTGGAGATTCTCATTCATCCAGGTCAGAGGAGGGTTCCTACCGGTTCTATCCGGTTCTATAGAACCGGTAGTAACTCCGCAATGACGTCACAAAGCCGGTTCTGTCGGAGTCTCCGTGGGTGCCGCCATCTTGGATTTTGCTTCTGCGCATGCGCAGAAGATAGTTTTTGACTGCCGCACGCGCACTCGAGGCGCGACTCTAAGTAAACCGGCAGTAAGAAGATTCAGAACCCACCTCTGATACAGGTCATAGTTGTTTCAAGTGCTTTTTCAAAAAGCAACTGGACACTTTTTTCCAGAGGAAGAAGAAATTTTGCTTCTCATCCAAGAAGCTTCATGAATCACTCACCTCATCCCTACCATCCTGCCAGAACCAATGAAGTTTGGAAACCAAAACATGTTCCTCAAAGAAAAAAATCCAGTTGCCTTTTGAAAGAGATTCAGGAACTTTCCAGATCTCTCAGGTGGCCTGCCTATGACAACCACAAGATGGCAGTCTAGATTGGATGCAGACAGGAAACAGAAAAAGGAACATGCACCATTATTCTATGCATCTTAGAGTGCATGTCCTTCTCTAAAACCTAGAATGGTTCTGTAAATGCTGGTGGCTGTCATAGCTAGAGAAACTAGTGACTACACAGCCATCCTATAAAAAGGGCAGGAGCCTTCATTGCCTGCTCACTGAAACATTTGCTTTGCTAGAGCGGGACCCTAAAAAAAAAGCCTAAACAAATAAACAGTCCATTGTAGAACTGATGATTACAGCCTTAAAGAGAACTTACATATTTGGGGACTTGTTTTAAACAGCATTCACAATTAGACGCTTGATGGGCTGATTAAGTCAAAGTATTCCTCTCTTTCAGGGAGATGGATGGTTTAAAAATACGAAATATAAATAACATGTATAGGACATGACAGGGGAAAACCTTTATCTTTATTACTCCCTAATGCAATTCCACTACTAAATTTCATATAATATACTTGAAAGGGAATTTCAAATGATACATGTAATGACTGAAAGTGTAGAATAAACACTTGTGACCATATATTTCATCTAATGTGAAGATTTGAAAGTGTCTATTAAGCACCCACATTTGTATCTTCTGATGCATATGATGAAGTAAGGGGCAGCTGAGGAAAGCTTATACCTTTTAATAAAATGTGTTGATTGGGAAAAAAACCCTATGAGATTCCTTGTTTTTTTTGCACCACAGACCAATACCACCTCCATCTTTATCTTCAATCTGTCATAAGTCAGAAGCACATTGCCATAAAGACTTCACTAAGAGATGTCTTTGTAAGTTCAAGCTAATTCATTGCTGTTTCCATACTTCCCTAAAACTTTTAATCAGAAACATCAAAGTTTGTAAATGAACTTTTCTATTACTGTGTTTGCATGCCAAGAAAATCTGCATTACCTATATTTCCACCCCCCAACATGTAGTTATTAAAGAATAAGGTTCTTACTTTTAAAAAGGTGACAACCTTAGCTTGCTAACCATACTATTACAGTATTAGATTCAATGAAGAGCTAAACTCCTTGTAATTACTGTTTTCTTAGAGAAGAAGGAATTTTGGCAGAGCTTTCCATGTCGCTGGCTTCTATTCTAAATTCCTTCACTTCACTCACCACCTAAAGGCTCAAATTCCAGAAAAGTCAGCATGTTCTTCTTTTAAAGTATCATCAAACAATTACAAAAGAAAGAAAGAAAAGAACCCAGTGGAATCTCACATAACTAAGGTATCACAAACTTAAAATATTCTCCATATAAAGTGCCCTTCCTTGCCCCTTTTCCACCATTAAATAATCCCCTTTTCCCAGACAACGTTCTATTTTAAGGTGCCACAAGAGTCTTTGTACTTTTATCAGATTGCTCAGTCTAGGCCAGATTATGTTTTGTGGGGTCTATATAAAGATAAGCTCCAAAGAGAGTTTATTTGATCGTAAGAAAAGGACAATTGTTAAGTACTAGTCATCCCTTGTTGTGGTCCTTGGGGTGGTCGGGCCTCTGACTATACATTATATTATTTCTGAGTATAAGTGGCTGTGAAAACCTGGAAGCAGAGTTTTGTGCCACTTTCACTAGACAGTGAAAACTAGAGCATAACATTGAAATTGGAAAAACGCCAGCACACATCTGAGCTGCAAAAAAAATCCAAACTCTCTAGAAGGAAAGAGATGCAGAAAACTCCTTGAAGCCATGGAATGATTAACCTGATATTGCAGCTTATAAATAGCAGCCATTCATCACAGATAAGGGGGGGAGAGACCCAACCAGTAAAGCTACACCCTTTGCTGCCTGCTGCCCCCCCCCCCCATTTTAAAGGATTGTCACTAATAGGCTGTCAATCCTTCAAGGATCCATGCATTAGTGTCTATTGCGTTTCTTTCAGCATTCACCCCATTCCTTTGTTTTTATTTTTCTCCATCCTCTCTGGAGTCAGTCTGAAACTATTCAAACGTCAGGCAGGGAACGCACAGGACTGGGGAAGAAGCTGCCCTCATCCCCTTGGTTCTTGGTTGGAATCCAGAAACCCAGTCATCTTGGTTTAAAATAACATGCTGGCCTAAAATGCACAACCCAGTTTTGCTTTGCCTCAGCCATCCCCATCGCGGTCAATCCCCGGTCACAATTGCAAAACTGGTGCCTGGGCAACAGGCAGGTCTGGGCGCAGGCAAGCAGGCAGCGGCGTTTATTGCGTCTCCCGCTTTGCCAGCGGCTTGGTGACAGGACAGGCTGCCCCCCCCACGTCTCCATTCCCAATTCCTCTCTGCTCCACAGCTACCGCTTTGCGGTCGGAGAGCCAGGAAAGAGTCTGAGTTGGACTAGCCCACCCGCATGCAGTTGCCGGAGCGCGACAAGAGCGCTCTCCTTCCCCCGATTAATGGGGCCGCCCCAGCGCCTCCCGGGTCCCTGCTCGGCGCACCACCAAGGAGACCCAGGTCTGCGCGAACGGCGCCACCGCCGTCGCCTGCTGGTGAGAATCCCACTCTGGCTGGTTTGGAGGGAGGGAAGAAACGGGGCCTGCGGAGACCCGAGCGGCGCTACCTGGAGTTGGTTTGCGCCTTGGAGAGCTGGAAGGCTTAAACCCTTGAGGCAGGAAACATTGCGAAGACGACGAAGGCTGGAGGCGAGGATAGGAATGGAACGGACGGGAATGAGGCCAAGCCTCCCAAAAACTCCCCACAGTTTTTGTTTACGTTCTGCCTGGTATAATCTTTGGTAACATAAGAATACTTGGATTTTAAAACAGTGATAAAACTAAATCCACAATCTTCCAATGTTCAGATAGTCGTGGGCAGAAAGAGCCCTGCCCTATCTCTCAAGGCAGCATTTATCCAACTTGGCAATTTCAAATCCCCCAAATTCTGAAAGATGGTCCACCCATCTTAAAATTGTCAACTTGGAGAAACACTGTCCCAGTGAAAGCAAAATGATGCCGCTCAACTGCTTGTTTCACAACATGTTATAAGGCTGGGGCATTCGGGGTTCTTATGCTGGTTCCATCAAGCTAATTGGGATTTCATTCAATAAATCATGGTTAAAGCAAGGCCCAGAATAATGTGGGACAAGTCTCTGTGTGGTTATATAGTAGCCTTCGATTTGCGAGCACAATTGAGCCCCAAATTATTGTTGCTGAGCGAGATAGTTAAGTGAATTTTGTCCACCTTTCTTGCCACAGTTGTTAATGAAATAATTGCAGTTGTTAACTTAATAACATGGTTGTAAAGTGAATCTGGCTTTCCCGTTGACTTTGTGTCAGAAGGTAGCAAAAGGGGATCGCATGACCCCAGGACACTGCAACTCTCATAAATATGAACCAGTTGCCAAGCATCCAAATTTTGATCACATGACTGAGGATGTTGCAACGGTTCTAAATGTGAAAAACGATATTAAGTAATTCTTTTCAGTGCCATTGTAACTTTGAACAGTCGCTAAACAAATGATTGTAAGTTGACTACCTGTCGTGCAGGGGTATCAAACTCACGCCCTGCGGGCAGGATGCGTCACATGCTGGCCACGCCTATCCCAAGTTTAGCGAAGGAGAAAAAGTTGCGATACGTCAAGTGACGACAATGTATCATCAAGAGTTTGACACCCCTGCTGTACTGTAACAGGCAAGAACTAGTTCAATGTTGCCCAGCTCACCTGGTGAAGCTCATCAGGTGACTTTGGTGCTATTGTTCCTCAGATATGCCTAATGCTCTTTTGAAAGGAAAGAATAGATTCTTCAGTTATTTAAAACATATTTTAAGTTCTATTCAAAACAGCAAGAAAAAGCTGCATATTGCTTTCCATGATTGAAGAAGAAATCCAGCAGATTTTAGGAGAAGATCCTTTTAAAAATAAAAAGCTCAGGAAATGGACTTTTTAAGTTCAGTACAGTGGTTATATGGTACGGACTACCGTTTCTGGGTACAGTTAGGATATAGTGTTAGGCATGAAAATCAGCTGATGACATTGGGCCAGTCATTCTGTCTCAGCCCATAATATCAAGCTCGGGCAACAAGCCAGCCAATTTATGTTGCAATCAATGGTTCAATACTCAATTGATCCTCCTCAAAAGTGGACCCTGCATTTGTGAAAAAATGCTAGAAAGAAATATATATGAATGAATGAATGAATGAATGAATGAATGAATGAGTTTCTATCTCTTCGATGAAGAGAAGAAAACCTCTGTGATACCGTTACTTTAAAACAAGTCAGGTGAGAAGCCTGAATGTTGTGTGGTAAAGGTTCTATAATTGCCAGTTGGCTACGAGAAACAGAAAAAGAAATGCAGAAAAAAGATTTTCTTCAATTCACTAAACTGTAAGTGTTTTCTTTTTTTTTTCTTTAGAGGTGATAGATAAGTTCTTACTGTTACAAGAAGTTGAATTATCATTAATAGTATGATGAAAGTAAATAGTACCTTTGGGTTGGAGAGAAATGAACTGGATGAAAACGATAATATGGAGACACATAGTGTTATCTTTGTCTATCAGAGACCTAATCGAGATTCCCCACCCAATCTGCCATTTACTTTTATAAGCAATTCCCATCGATGCCAAGACTCTTTTGAAAGATCTTTTGCCTGCCCATCATTTTGTTCGTTCTTGGTTAGTAAGAAGAGAAACCTTAGGGAATATGTAAAATGCCTAGCACTTAACACGTACTGTTTTTAGTAGGTAGACTAAAGTGGGATCCTTATGAGTCGACAATGAAACATGATTTTGTCTTTAAATCTACAACAGACCCTGAAGCAGATTGGTAAGAATATACTAATTTAACTGATTTAAAACTTTTTAATCATATTTGGTTTATGGACTTCTTTTGAAACATTCTCACGTTCTTTTATTAATCTGTTTCTTAAAACTTTTGTGTTTTGTTTTTCTGATGGCATATGATGCATTTATGGAAAAGGAGACTAGTTTTAAGATTGGTTATGTTTTATATGAGCTGGAGACTATTTAGATTCAAAATAATTCTACTTCCTTCTATTTTATCTATATTTTCCCATCAAACTAGTGTGTAATTGCAATTTCCCCCCATTTTAAGCTTTTAAAGTAGGTTAAATTAATATTTTCAGAATCCAACTGACACATCACTCGTGTTTTTTTAAAAGTGGGTTTAAGCCACATCTTTGTTGAAGAAAAATATGCCACATAAATTCCTAGTCTAGAATAGGTTCTGAGCAGTATCAGATTGCCATGCTCGTTTTTTTGTAAAAGATTACCATCTCACATCTGCTGTTTGTCATGATAACTATAGTTTATTTCAACCAAAAGTCCACATAAAATGTAATTCCCCCCCTATAAAAATTTTTTCAAATCTGAAGCATATTTTCAATCAGAATTCTTTTTTTGGAATAGAAGCAGCTACTTTAAACAAGTAAATTACAGTACGAGAGGAATATCTTTATGACTCGGATATGATTGGAAATGAAGTCTTTACTCCTTAGTGGAACATATTTTGTTTACGGTTGACAATTTTTTTAGTCAGGAATGTTGATTCTATGCTTCCTCTTGAGGCAGAAACCTCCTCAGTTTATGAATTTTTCCATGATACACATTTCCAGAGTCTGGACCACAGGTGGGTTCCTACCGGTTCTATCTTGTTCGATAGAGTAGGTAGTAACTCTGCAGTGATGTCAAGGAGCCGGTTCTGTCGGTGGATCCGTGGGCGCTGCCATCTTGGATTTTACTTCTGCGCATGTGCAGAAGCTAATTTTTGACTACTGCATGTGTGCTCGTTCGCACACTTTGTGCGTGTACTCAAAGTACGACCCTGAGCGAACCGGCAGTAAAAAGATTCAGAACCCACCTCTGGTCTGGACCATCTTATTTTCATGTAACATTCCATTGTTTATAGCATTAGGTAGATTTTTAACATAAAGCCCACATAGCTTTTGATTACTGTGAATTGGTATTAAATATCCATAGTATTTTCATATTTATTGCAAATATGTACAGGTATAAGAAACATTGTAAGATGTCATACTAACTTTCCAGAATATTATTCACAGGTTTACCAATTTCCCAAGTGGTCAAAAGTTCAAAATAAGGGCTACCTAGATTTATTTCCTTTGGAAAACAGAGATATTTATACAAATAAATAGAGCATAAATAAATCAAGTAGGATAACCAGCCCTAAATTAGTTTTCTAGAAGATATATATTCCACAAAATATGCTTTTAGCCTTCAACTAATTCTCTTCCTGTTTGAAGATTCTGTTGCTATAATATATATCAGGTGTTATTGATAGAAAGCCAGAGAGACAGACAGAAGGCTATTTCATTGCCAACCTTTTGACCTGATAGATAAGATGTCCTTGTATCCTAATGGCTATTCACACCCCAGAGAATGCTATTTCAATAAATTATCCGTTACCAAGTAGAAACCACAGAATAAATCTACTACTGTACTGATCATTCTCCGCCTTTAAGAAATTCACAAGACAAAATCCATTGTAATACATTTTTCCTATTAAAACTCTGTGTCAACAAAATTACAATTTTTTAATTTCAAGGCTGGCTAGAAAAAAAATTAAAATCATAGCTGTATTTATGTATAGATCACTAAACCAAGATTTTCTAATCTAGGGTTTGCTAAACAAGACCAGTTCAACACAATACTGAGCTAGATGGAAACAGCCTGTATAGTGGCTTAGCATTATATACAGTCCAAGTATTATGTATCCTTTGAATGCAGATCTTATGATCCATACGTGATATAGATCTGCTATAGAAGAGCAAGAAAGAATGGTTCACCTGTAGGCCTCTCCTGCCAATCACTTGTTTTCCTAAAGAATGTATCAAGAGACTTTTGAATAGGCCAGAAATTAATTTAGTCTAACACTTTGTTCCACCCAATTTCACCCTTTGTATTGTAATAAATAGTTTCTTTTATCAGCCTTGAATATTATTGCATTTAGTTTCATGGGTCTGTCCATGTTCTAACAACCCCTCCTTTTTACAGCATATCATTTTATAGACTACAGTTTCCTTACTTGCCTTTACCCCAAGTTAAAAAGCCCCAGTAATTGTCATCCTTTCATAGTCAATAATTCCCACAGAATTTGATTCCCAGTTGATGTCAGGGTAGTTGTCATGGTGTTATATTTCCTGATCGTGGTCATCTGGTTTGCCAATATTTCATCCTTTAGCCCAGTTGCCCATGGCCCATACTGAGTGGGAACTCCCAGCATACCAGGAGAGTTAGATTGGGGAATGCTAATAAAGACAATAACAAACTAGATAAATTCATGGTATCACTCAATTCAAGCCAATTTCTTATGGGCCTATTTATTTAATAAGAGCTCATATGATATATATACACACACTTTATTGAAAAGAGACATTGAGCAGAATTAGAGATAGATGCAGGTTCAGGTAGTTCAGAGACAATAGGTGTGTCATTGTCATTGTCTTGTTTCTTGCAGTGCCAGAGCCGGGACAGGACACGTCATTCCCTTTCAAGTAGACGAACCAACTGCAAAAAGCATCTACAGAGATGAATTCTGCTGGAAGCCCTATTCCAAGGCAGAGCCTATCACGAATGGCTTTGCGTCAGTAAAGGACAGGAACAATCCTCAACCTGGAGAAGTAGGGTTCAAGTTATTATTATTTTAAGAATAGGTCTTACTTATGCTTCATATTTTAATTTTTGATGATTTTTGGATATATGATAACTTTGGTTTTGGAAATCATTGTTCAAAGATGATATTGTGGGAAAAGAAAGGCGTAGTTATAAGAAATACTTAATAGAGTTGTGAAAAGCATTTGAAATGTCAAAAGCATTTTTATTTGAAGTGTGAAAACAGCTGGATCTGCTTGCAGGCCAGGCTTGTGTGCTTCAAAGACTTCCTTGTTTTCTGCACTTAAATTTGCACCTGCAGACAACATTTCCACTGAACTGAAAAGTGCCAGTAAAGTGAAGTGACTGTATACACACATCCATCCCCATCTAGAAATGTGAACAATGTGCAAAGCAGCGATGTGAGCCTTGCAAAGGATGCAGCTATTTTAATAGCGTGCTCCACTCTTGCTATTATGCTTTGCATAGAATGCATTTCTATTGCTTTGCATTGCCTGAATTTTGTATCCAAATTTATACTGTATGTATTTATTTATCACTGAGTTTTATGGAGTCTAATGATATTTCCACCACGTATGAAGCCTTCGGTCCTGATTAGAATTACACTCAGGGCAAAAAAAATTAAAAAATATTTTTCCATTGAAACTTTACTCATAACACCTTTAATTCTACATGGGAAAGAACCCGAACAACAAAAAAATACCTACATCCAGGCACCCGTGAAAACCTCAAAAAACAAATATATATATTTGTTCCCACCCAATCAATTCAAACCTCCACAGGCAGTTATAAGGAAGAAACGGCTGAGAACACAC
>JANHFT010004782.1:234960-246506 GCA_032467955.1 Pseudoxenodon macrops
TTTGTTCTGGAGATGAGTGTCTTGGCTACGGAGTTGATCTGTGCTGGGTGGTGGTGTGAGATCATATATATATATATATATATGCACAGATATCCAGCTAAGTGCTTAGCATCATTTATGGCAAGTCTAATAACAACCATTTGTTTAGTAACCATTTGAAGTGATGCTTTTGCAACCTTCCCTGCTGGTTTCCCTAGAAAATCAATGGGAAAACTGACGAAAAGTCACTGAGTTAAGCCTCCCTCCCCAGCCTTTCTTCACTTGCACACCCTGTGCCCTCTTTCCACAGCCTGCCTCTACTTGCATGCACATATGCCAGCACTCCATATCCTCTTTCCATGGCCTCACTGCAATTCTACATCCTGCACCGTCTTTCCTTGGTCTCCCTCAATTGCACACATGCATGCATGGACTCCACATCCTTTCCATGGACTTCCTGTGATTTCATACACGCACATACCCCATGCTGTCTCCTGGCCTCTCTCATCCCACGCTGCCTTTCCCTGGTTTTCCTATGATTACAGACATACACGCACCTTGTACCCTTTTTCCATGGCCTCCCTGTGATTGCACACACCCTGCGTGCTCTTCCCATGGCCTCTCTGAGATCGCATGCACACTGTGTCCGCATTTTCTTGGCCTCCCTGCAATTGTACACATGCACACACATAACCCACATCCTCTTTCCACATCCTGGCGTTTCTGAGCTCACATCACACCAGGCATCCTTTCCCTGACTCGTGTGTAGCCTGTTCTTGGCCTCCCGCCCCCCCAGCTCCCCAGAGTCCTTCCTGGGCAATTCCTCCACTTTCCGCTTAATGACTCACATGTCTTGGATTATGACATCAACCGAGACAGCCTGGATTGCCATTTCTGAGTAATGTAGTCACATGACATCACACTTCACAGCCACATTGCTTAGCAAAGGCAAATCCAATTCCAATTGCTGGTGTAACTCAAGGATTATCTATAATGCTGACTATTAACCCAGGCAATTGTTCACAAATTATTTTACTGGAGTACAAAATTGTATTTGTGGTTTCACAGTATACAAGGTATACATGGTGTATGAAAATTTCCCCAAAGGAAATAGGGGCAGTTGTAGAGTTTTAAGTAGGGCAGGAAAGAAGCTAGGAAAGCTTTTTAGAAACAAGATTAGCTGCTTTTAAAAAATCCAGTGGCCTGAAATTACTATTCTAATACTCAATGTGCTCAATTGATGATGATAATGATGTTACCCATTCAGTCGCGTCCAACTCCTGGCAATTCTGTGGGCCAGGTCTCTCCACGGCTTCCAATCATGCATTGCTTCTTTGAGTTGCTCTATGGTCCTGCTGGTGTCAGCTTTGATCGTGTCCAGTTGGAGACTTTTTCCCCTGTTACTGATAAAAGCAGTTCAGAGCTATGGAAGATAGAAATAATATTTATGATCACAGGCATCTTTTACAAAGATAGCAAAAAATTTAAGATAACAAAAAATTTGCTTTCAATTATGTCTTTAAAAAGACATAATTGAAAGCACATTTGGATGGATTCTTTTTTAAGCTTTTGTTCTTTATCATTTTCTTCTTCCCATTTTTTAGCGTTTCCTGATATGGCAACTGCCTCGTGAAGAAGCAGCATTACCTACAGATAGCTTTTCACCGTGGACAAAACCTTTTAGTAAGCAAGATTTGGAGGAGGTATTAAAGAAGCAGTACAAAACAGTATACACAAGAGATTATTTAGGAATGCAACCAGGTGAATATTGTGGCTTTCCTTCCTTCTCTTGAAATATGTAATGAAGTGCACACTAAAAGTTTTGACTCAATGCTGAAAACATCCCCAAAAAACATTCTGATTAAGGAGGAGATTATAAAAAGTAACCACACACAGAACTCCAGCCTTGGGGAACATGAAAAATGGAGTTCTTTGGATGAAGTCATGCATTGAACATTTATATGGTGAATTTGTGGTGAACTACAAGTGGGGTATTTGGTAAGGTACCACCCTTCAATTTGAACCCTGGTGAGATTAATAGGATTGACAAGTATATTTAAGACTACAATTCAAATAACATTCTGCTGTTTGCTTTTCACTTAATACCCTTTCCCCAATCCTTTCACAATAATTCTATTATTAAATCTTTTCAGGTGCTCCAAGGGACGATGTTGCTGTCCCTCCTGATTGGAAAACATTACTCCCAAAGCCACCAGATACAGAAGTCAGGCGCCATTATCAGCCACAAGTCCGTGCACCTGAATTAATGGATTTCACCTGGAAATATGGGTGCAATGCAAAACGTAAAATTCCGGTCAGAGGCGCTGGTAAGCACTGTTTTTCTATAGCTGAACTATATAGTTCCATAAATTAACTATGCAGACATCTTTTCTTCCATGGTTAGATTTTTCTTTCCAGCTTCCAAAGATCACAAATGCGGTGGACAATGATCTTACAAAAGTTTTTCTTTTTTATTGTTGCTAAACATAATATTTCAAAAGCGGGGGGGAGGAATGAAGGGGCATAAAAGTGCATTTATCACATTTTTCTTAGAACAATTAGCTTACCTCGCCTTGTTTATCATTATTTTAGATAGTAAAACCTCATTATTCAGGTTAAATTGCCGTGTTGGCACTTTGTGATAAATAAGTGGGTTTTGGGTTGCAGTTTGGGCACTCGGTCTCTAAAAAGTTCACCATCACTGACCTAGGGAGTGAAATAGTCCTGCATTACGTTTCATGGACTCTGCATGAGCCATTTTGTCCCTTGTTGTAATAAAAAGAAGGAAAGAGAGAAATGAGGTTGTAGACAGATTTGTCACCAAATTTCAGAAGAATAAGGGCTGCGGGGAGAGGCATATGTGCTTCAGCTCTGAGCTAAAGAATGCTAGTCACCGTCATGGTGCAAGGATTCCTACTGTCCTGGGAGAAGATCACCAGTCCACCACGTGGCTCCTCATGCTCCCAGGTATCTTCTCCTTGGATTATACTAAGAGTATCAATCTTAAGGGATCAAATGTAGCACTCTGCTCAGTTTCTCAATGGACAAGTACAGTTTTAGATTCCCACAGATTCAAGGCTTATAATTGTAAGAGAACAGAGAGTGTATGGGCAACAATATGCCACTTCTTATTAAGGAGGAAAGATTTTAAAAAGTGGATAATACTCAGTTTTGTTGAATTCGAATTTGACATGACTGTTTTGCCTGCACAGTGCCTTCCATGACAATTGCTCAGATCTGGAATCATGAACATAGCAAACATCTATCTACCTATCAGAAGGATTTTGGAAATGATTACTTTGATATCCTATCAGTTCTGAATTCTGTAGATCCAGAAGAAATTAAAGAATATGTGGAAAGAGCTCCTAAGCCAGGTAGATGATTGCGGGAGGGGGAGGGATTTTATAGAGGACTTGATGTGTTGAATATGATAAGACTTTGTAATTGTCTTTTCTGTCTACATGGTAAGTTTTTTAAATTGTTCCATTTCCAAAGTTTCTTTCAAAACCTGGATCTGTTGCCTACCTAAGTAAACCTAAAACATACAAGGTAGGAGTCAACAGTCTTTTAATATGGCAAACACCATGACCTAACAAATGAATATTAAGAGTGTTATAAAAGGTAATGTGTTTATATTAAAAGCTATTCACCATTTTCATATAAAGTGATGTGAGACATCAGAATTAAGATTTTGAAGGCTATTGGTTTTTTAAAAATGTTTGAGTTTGGGTTTTGCAGATGTCACATGGGTTGTTTGGGAATGGTTTAACCAGGGGTGGGATTGAAATTTTTTAGCAACCGATTCTCTGCCCGGTTGCTGGGTGGGCGTTGCCATGGGGGCATGGCCTACTTGGCCTCCTGCACCACGAGAGGGGGGGCATTTTCACCCTCCCCAGGCTCTGGAGGCTTTCCTCGAGCTTCTGGGAGGGTGAAAATGGCCTCCCACAGGCTCCGGACTTTCCAGACTGGCCCGTTTCCAGACTTCTGGTACTAACCCTCCCAGAGCCTCCGCGAAGGCCCTGCACTTACCTCACATCCAAAATGAGCCACGTGGAGACTCCTGGCAGGGGAGGGGCAGGCTCAGCCATTACTTGCAACTACCAGTTTGGTGAACCAGATGGAAGATTAACATCCGGTTCACCCAAATCGGCTGACACCCACCCCTGGCTTTAACCATCTTCAGACACAGAATTATTAACTCCTAGTATACTTGAGCAACAACTTCTAATTATTCATATTGAGTCATCTCTAAGATCTTAAGAGGTCTTTTGGGGAAATGTAAAACCATATTAACATCTAGATCACTTGATACATGTAAGTCAGTATCGTGTTTCCCCAAAAATAAGACAGGATCTTATTTTCTTTTGACCCCCGAAATAAGCGCTTGGCGTTATATTCAAGAAGGTCTTATTATTTTTGAGGTGCAGGAGGCAGCGAGCGTGGTCAGCTCATGGCTGCTGCTGTGTTTTGGGGAAGGCTTATTTTCAGGGGACGGCTTATTTTAGCGCATGCGCTCAAAAGCCTGATTGGGCTTATTATAAGGGGAGGTCTTATTTTCAGGGGAACAGGGTAGAATCATCTGACCTTAGAGGAGACCTTGATAGCCAACTGATCAGATAGAAGCAAAGGTGGAAAGCAGATCCTGTTTGGAAGTATGGGTGTCTGCATGCCTGACAATCTGAAGCCCTTTGGTGTATATGAAAAAAATGTATTAATAGGATAAATATTAATGTATTACAGCTCTCCACTAGACCTTATTGAGACTCAAAAGCTTTTAGATTATTACAGAAATTTGGATAGTGTGTGTTGCGGGAGGGCAAGGAATAATGGGCAATGTAGTGAATGTGAGAATACAATTTTATAATTTTAGCCCTTTCCTACTTCATTTTCAATAAAAACTGTCCAACTGAAATAATTTGCTTTTAATAGAAACCTCACATTGTGACAAATACCATGATTTGAAGAATAATTTTTATATATACTGTACCACAACAAGAAAAAAATGTTAATCCCTTTTCTAATCATTAATTCTTGTCAAAGCTTCCTCAGTAATTTGCATTAAAAAAAGATGAATATGTATTAAATACAGAGAGTTATTTTAGTATGACATCTAGGCAAGTCTTGTTGACAACCAATCCATACTCTGAATCAGAAATAATGGCATATATTTTGTCTGGCTCTTCAGATGTAAGCAATAACCTTCTTTCCATTTTTCTCCAGAAAAAATAATCCTTCAGAATTTCCTTGATAGAGTCAGTGGAGACAGAATGTTACAAAGACCTTCCTCATCAAAGAAGTCAGAAGAAAATCCAATCAGATGCGTCTGATACTTTTCAGAAGAAAATTCAACAAAATGGAAGGGTGGCTGTTTCAAAATGATCTGTCTTAATAGTAAACCTTTTGAAGACTACATTTACTTTTCTTATATTTGAGAGTTTCTTTAAAAATCTTAAAAGACTGTGGTGATACTTCTAGTTCCCTAGCACTGACAATATAATGTGAATTGAAGTAGTTTTCAGCTATTATTACCTAAAATGTGGTCTGCTTGATATATTGCAGATCAAAACTCTTAATCCATTCCAGTTGCACTGGAGATTGTTTTTCATCCTGCTGCGAGATTACATTAATTACATTAATTACATTAATTAATTATATTAATTACACATCTTTGTTTGACTTGTTGCAATTTTGAGAATTTTTTAAGTAAAGGTTTTATACATACACATTTATTTTTGCTTAAATGTAGTGACATAATGATCAGACATTTTAATTAGGACTCTAACCTTACACAGGTTTTAGTTGACAAATTGCTTCTTTTTTTCTTTGCAACCTGATGCCTTCCAATTTTGTTAGGGTTGCACCCAGGGGTAAAATCCAGCAGGTTCTGACAGGTTCTGGAGAACCGGTAGCGGAACTTTTGAATAATTCGGAGAATCAGCAAATATCACCTCTGGCTGGCCCCAGAGTGGAGTGGGAATGGAGATTTTGTAATATCCTTCTCCCAGGAGTGGGAAGGGAATGGGGATTTTGCAGTATCCTTCCCCTGCCATGCCCACCAAGCCACACCATGCCCACCAAGCCACAGCCACAGAACCAGCAGTAAAAAAAATGGATTTCATCATTGGTTCCACCCCCTAGAACACCCAGCCAAAATACTGATGCCAAAAGAGTTGAAAATCCCCAAAAGACAAAATTAAACAATTGCATTTGCATAGGAAAAATATATAGGCACAATTAAATAATTACATTTGCACAAGCAAAAATAGGAGATATCATCTTAAAAGAACCATAGAGTATGAAAAAACTGAATGCCATAAGAGTTTTTGTCTTTGCAAAACTATTTTTATCTGGCATTAGGTATGTAAATACCTAATGCCTCTCTGGTTAAACATGAACTTTTGGTCAACTAAACATTAACATTTTAATTAATCAGCTACAGTTGCAAGATTTTCATTCTTCAATTAACTTCTTTATTTCTTTGAAGCCATATTTTTACATATTGCTAGATAAAGAACTATTTTTTTATCTAGGTCCCTTGACATGATAGAATATATAATATTCCTGCTGTGCTTCATAATGAAAACATATGCAAATTAGAATGTTACATACTTTTCAGATACAACTAAGTATGTGTATGGGGATAGGGAAGGATAAAAATAAAATGCTCTGCTCTTTAGTGAAATCAAATAGAAGTGCAAGGAATTAAATACAAGGATGAAGCTAATACAGCTGCTTTGCTGCAATGCAAGAGAGACAATACCCAGTTGTTTTAATACATCTAGGAAAGCTGGTTTGGTGCAACATGCTCCCTTCAAATGTTTTACATAGCTCTAGAATTAGTGCAATCCTAGCATACTATAACCCAGGCCTGTCAAACTGGTGGCCCCTGGGTTGGAGGCATCACGTGCAGGCCACGCCCACCTCAGCTCTGCAAAGGCAAAAAACATAATGATTTGTCAGGATTTGTCACGTGACGCAATCGAGTTTGACACCTGTCATATAACCGATCTGATTTTGGCATTAGATTGTGAGAACCAGATAGGTTGATTTGTAAAACTCTAGTTTATGATTTAATGTTTTGTGTGGATGCGGTTTCACAATCCTAGATTAGAATTATGTATGGACCCAGCCAGGGGTAAATTGTCAAGACACAGGTACATACCAGGGGTGGGTTCTGGATCTGCTACTGCCAGCTTGCTCAGGGATGTGCTATGTGCGCAGGTGTGTTTTGTGCATGCGCATGCGCATACTAAAAAACTACACATATGCAGAAGCAAAAAACAAGATGGCGGCTCCTATGGTGTCACCAAGAGAACCATGGAAGGCCTGGGATGTTGCCAGTTCCAGCGAACCAGGCCACCAAGTTACTAACAGTTCCGAACCGGTAAGAACCTACCTCTGGTATATAGGTTTATATGATTACATCATCATGTATCACAAAAATTGGGATATTTTCAGAGCAAATGCCTTTCAGCTCAACTGTCGACTACATTTTTCACTGCAATTCTTACACAGATTTATGAAACAATTTAAACATGTACAAAAATCTTAAAATGATTGTGCCTGTTCTCTTACATTTCTGAAATATTCTGCCTAAAAGTCTTTTATGAATCATTTTGGAATTTCTGCCATGTATTTTTGTTTAATCAGAAATACAGGAAACAATACTTGAGAGAAATGGCCACATTCCTATGTCTTGTGTAACCCAAAAGAGAAAAGGACATTCTGGAATCATTTAGAGCTATTTTCAGATTTCTGTTCCCGTTAAAAGATTCTGAGCTCACCAGACGATTTGTGCACATGTGTTTTGAATAAATGACCATTTGATTTGTTTTGTCTTCACAAGTATTTTTTTTCATTGGCATAAAAATTATTTTTCCCCTTCATTGGAGGGAGAGATATCCAAAAAGTCACGATGGAAGCCACAGATATTGACTGAAGTCCTGCCATTTTTTACATGTGGCCACCAAAGGAACAATGTTTATGACCCCTCATGTCAACTCACTTTTTTAGTGACACTGTTTAAGTAATGCAAATCTGTCACATCTAATCAGAAAGGCAGAAACAATCGGAGAGAGGTTGTTGGGACCCACTAGTATCCAGTCCTCAGATTGTGAAGGAGTTTATAAATGACCATCGGCACTTTTAATTGCACCCAGAAACATATTGGTAATCTTTCCAGTTTGTGAACTAGCATCATTACATCAGGGTACCGAGACATGTCCATTGGTGCACTTTTGCATTCTGGACCAGAATGTGCAGACCACGTCTAAAGTTCAACCCCCGCCAACTTTAGCCAACGCATGGATGTGCAGCATGACACAACAAACTGTTGCACATCTGGATCAATAGACCATTTGACCCATACTGAATGCAGTGGGAGATCTGTGGAAAGCTGCCAAAAATAGTATGAATATATTATACCTGACTATTTGCTATAGTTCTTCTTGAAACTTGTCATAACTTTGAGAAACATGTTCTGAAATACCGGTACATGTGACAACTCCACCAGTAGCTAGGACTATTCCCAGACTTCTCCTCCTTTGATGTTTTGGGACTTAAGGGAGGTGCAAAGATTGCAGTAACCTGAGCATTGCAGACAGCAGGTTCCAGGCTCCTGAATAAAAGTAAGCACAAGCTGTTGCCTTATGAACGAAAAACAAATCCAAGATTTCAGTCACTGGAATTCGGAAGACAACAATTCAGATTCCATAATGCCTCTGAGGAAAAAAGTGCGACCAAGTTCTGCTTCTGGGAAGTTAGAGACCTCCACGCTGACCAGGTAAGGGGGAAATAAAGGAAAGGAAGATATTACGTCTCTATACCTTAAACAGAAACACATTGCTGCCTTTTATTTTTCTTCTTTCTTTCAACACAAAACAAGATTTAGTTGCGGGCGCCAAAGGCAGTCATGTTTGGAAAGCTTGCATGGTTGTCAAGGAACCCAAGCTGTTGGAGTTTAGCGTTTGTTTTTCTCCTCGTGTAGGAATGATAATTGTCTATGCCTGGCACTAGGGCTTCTTTACTTAGCAATGATTCCTCCTCAATTCTATCTCGTCAGGAGTTCAATGTGCACAGTTGACCTGTGGATTTAGCTTCAGTGAAAAGTGTGAACATTTCTTGGGTAGGCTGGTCTGCTAGCTCTTTTTTAAAAGAAAATGCAGTACATTATTTATAATCACCTTCAGTCCCCTGAGGACTTTCTGATGGTATAACCTAAGGCTTGCTCTCACAGGAAAAAACTTAAGAATAAAGCCACTGTGTTCCTGTAAAAAGCAACAACACCATGTTAGATTTCTGGCATGCTGGTGATTGAATTCAGACAGCAGAGGGAATATTTTAAAATATTGAAAATATATTAACATTTAACATAACTTTTGCAGGATTCCTGCTAAGAGTGCACATCTCAGCAAAAGCACTTTTTGTAAGGAAGGAAAGTCTTGTTCCGTTGCATATTTTATCTCAATCAGGAGTGACATTCTGTCTCAGGAATAGGCTGAACCCTTTAAAGAGGTGACCTGCCACTCACCATTGATCTATCACAATTTTCTAGGACCAGGAGGGAAAAAAAGCCAGTCACACAATCTTATCTATTGACAACTTGCAATACATACAACATACTACTATAGCAATAGCAATAGCACTTAGACTTACCGTATATACCACTTCATAGTGCTTTTTAGCACTCTCTAAGTAGTTTACAGAGTTAGCATATTGCCCCCAACCTGGGTCCTCATTTTACCAACCTCAGAAGAATGGAAGGCTGAGTCAACCTTGAGCCAGTGAGAATCAAACTCCTGACAGTGAGTAGTGAGTTAGCCTGCAATACTGCATTCTAGCCACTGCGCCACCACTAGACTATGCTGTCTAATTTTATTTAGTCATTCATTCTTTACTTGAAAAGTCTCAGGGTCTCACACAATTATTCAGAAAATGGGCATATTTAATGGTTACCTTTAAAAACTGTAAAATTCACCATTTCATTGATGGAGAAGTTCAATAATTTTCTAAAACTCTTTGAATTAACACATGGGCTAAGTGAACCTCCCCTGATAGTTGAATTATCCTCTGCCTTTCAAAAAGGCTAAGCATTTCTCCTTCAAAAAGCACCTTGATATGAAATGTGATGTTACTAATACGATATTTTGTAGAATTTGGCTAAATAATCCATTTTAAGAGTTGGGCCCATACAATATGCTTAGTTCCAAGGGTACATTAATTTTCCTCTGCTCTTTTGTATATAAATAAATTACACATTCCTCTTTTCACAGAATTGCACACCCCCTTGGTTTGTCCAATAAGCTATTCTCAGCCAGAGATGTTCAACAACCAATAGAAAACAATATATGTAGCTTATATCAGAGGTTGGTTCCTACCGGTTCTAACCGGTTCCATAGAACCGTTAGTAACTCAGCAATGACGTCACGGCTGGTTCCTTCGGTGTCTCAGTGGGCGCCGCCATTTTGAATTTTGCTTCTGCACATGCGCAAAAGCTATTTTTTGATTGCTGTGTGTGCGTGCGAGGCGCAATCCTGAGCAAACCAGCAGCAAAACGATTTACAACCCACCCTGGCTTATATCATGTCCAACTCTATATCATGCTCAATCCAAATATCCAAATGTTAAATCCAAATATCTTTGGATGACTTTGAGCCAGATCTGACAAAGTTGCTTTGATATGGATAAAATGAGACAATTACCCTCCAATCCCCATCCCATCGCAGTTAAGTATCTGCAAGAATAAACAAAACTATACAGAATGATTATGTCACATATCTGTACATGAATCACACTTTAGGGTTTCATAATCTTAAAAATGCTGTGACCAGATGTGCTTTAGTTAATCACAGTGAATGAGAACTTTTACTAAAAAAAAAAGTAAATGACAAACCCTTTGATAGAATTAATAAGAAAAATATACAGATCTGTCCATGATATTCAATTCAAAGGAGATTTTGTCTTTTTAAAATTGTTTCTACATAGTCTGGTTTATTGTATTTTCCAGGATATTTGAATAATTAATCTCCAGTAGGGAATTACCACAGAGATATTTTAGCAAAGATCATGTCTTGAGTTTTCCAATTAGCTTAAGTGTAACCAAGCAACATTGAAGAGTAAACAAAACATGAGAAGAGTGTTTAAAACCATAAAGCTGTAGTGTATGTCTATTTTTAGTTTGGCTTTCAGCCAGGTAACTGGCTTATGCATTTAAAAAGGTTCATCTAAGGCAAGGGTGCCAAACTTGTGACCCGCGGGCCAGATGCGTCATTGCTGGCCCTGCCCCTGCCAGTTTAGCGAAGGGAAAAAAAATGCCACTGTGACGATGTGAGTTTGACACCCCTGATCTAAGGAAAGGGTGTCAAACTTAAGGCCCAAGGGCCGTATCCAGCCCAGGGGGTGCTTAGAACTGGCCTGCAGGGCTGCCCTGGAAACAGCAAAGTACCAGCCTGCAGTGCCTCTGCCAGTGAAAATGGAGCTTGGGAGGGCCATGGGCAGCCCTCCCAAGCTCCATTTTCTCTGGCCAAGAGTTGCCGGAGGCTGTTGCAGCTGCACTCGGAGCTTAGGAG
>JANHFT010004782.1:254100-276562 GCA_032467955.1 Pseudoxenodon macrops
TAGATAGAAGCAATTTAAAAAGCCTGCAAAACTGGAAGATCGTTAGCACCTTGTTAGGGCTGTAAAAGAACCTTCTTTGGAGGGAGTAGCAATGAAAAAAGCCTACAAAGACTTAGGTCTGAAAAAAAAGGTTATTTGGAGGGAGTAGCAATGAAAAAAGCCTGCAAAGCCGGGAAGATTGCTATCTCCCTGCTAGGGCTGGAAAAAAAGCTTCGAAAAAGCTACATTTGGAGTAAAAGAAGCACCCAAATTATCAGCCTCTTTTAGAGGGGAAAAAAGTGTGTCTTATACTCTGAAAAATACAGTATCTTAAATGCTTGATTGAAAGTGTTGGAAATAAATGGCACTCCAGTATATGTGGAGGTACTGAAATTAGTACAAAGGTTTCGTTCCTTCTGTAAATATGTATAGCACCATACTCCATAAGTTAGTAACAGTACTTGCCAAATGTTACATATCTTTTACTTAGCATGTTTGTAGGATGCAACAAATAAATTTAGCTCAATGTTCGCTTAGGAATAAGCCTATTGGACACTGAAGGATACAATTTTGAATAACCATGCATGCCACTTGCATGAATAGACACCAGGATAACAACTGTCTCTTTCTCTCGATGCAGCATGATTTCTGCACATACTTGCAGATAGAATATGCTGAACTGGACAGCTCATCTACGCGCTTGAAAGAGGTCGCCTTTTCACTTCCTGCTACAATGCAAGAGATCCCACACGGAGAGCCTGTGCTGCGCATTTGCTCCCTGGTGGATAGCACATTAATAACAGCACAAGAGGATGGACACATTTCTTTCTGGTCACCAGAGTTCAAGCTCAAACGAAGCAAGATGGTGTTTGTATGTCACATTTTTTTATTTTGCACTATTTAGGAATATAGCTCTATTTGTTTCCATTTGTATTGGGTTCTATGTCGATGAGGCTGCATTTTAAAAGAATCTTCCTGCTTAAGCAGAATCCCCAGTTGTTCAAATCCATCTCTCTTGGCCCTTCATACAGCCTTTTCCAACATGACCTTCCAGATGTTTGCTGGTGCTGAAGGAAATTGCACTGCATCACATCTGATATTCACTGGATTAGGAAGGACTATCGTCTCATCTCTTTGGAATGGTTTTTACGTGACATTTTGCACCACAGCCTTTCCCCATCTGAGTCTTAAGAAAATCTCTTCATATCTGTGGCTAGAAATGAAGCTGACTTATGAAATAGCTTTATGGATTCTAGACTCTTTCTTCACTTTTGCCTCAGCGATAGCCATGTATTGTAATAAAATTCCTTGTATTTTGTAATGTCCCCTCTTAGCAGATATTCTCCAGGAATTATTATCTCCATTCCTTACTAAACATCTGGTCATTCCATTTTATTTTATCTTAAGTTGTTATTATCCGATCAATTTGATTTTACTTCTTTGACCATAGCTACAGTAAGTACTGTTTTGTACTTTGCACAATACACCATAATATTTCTTCTAATGCTTTTTTAGATATTTTAGAACAATGTTTTTTTTAATCCTAAATAATTGTGCTTCTCTTGTTCTATTTGTTGATCAATGACCAATTTTTAAAAAAATGTTGATTGACTGATTGATTAATGAGCCACCTCTGCACCAGAAGAAGCAGGAAGTATGGATCAGACCTAAGTCTTAACATGCGGGATAGAAATGTACCCTACATATCAGGAATGAAATTCAGCAGGTTCTGGAGAACCGGTAGTGGAAATTTTGAGTACGGAGAACCAGCAAATACCACCTCTGGTTGGCCTCAGAGTGGGGAGGGAATGGAGATTTTGCAGTATCCTTTCCCTGCCACACCCACCACGCCACGCCCACCAAGCCACACCCACAGAACCAGTAGTAAAAAAAATGAACACCACCACTGTTACAGATGGTGCTGAACAACTATTCTCAAGGTCCATCAAAATTTCCTATGGTAACTGGACAGCTGGGAATTGTAGTTCAGCAACATTTGGAGAACTATGGGTTTCCCATTTCACTCCAATAGCATTCTTTAGACAATCCAAACACCAAATAAATCTCTTTTCCTATATTAGTGTACTGGCAAGAATTCCGTCTTAAAATTATTTCCTTTGTTATTCTCTCTGTACAGCCATGTCCACTCTGCTTTTTCCTGTATCCAAGTGATTTAAAAAAAAAATTATTTTGATTTTGAAAGAGGAGTTGCCTAATTAATGATTTAGAAGTGCCAGATGAATTTTCATTGTTTCTCCCCTTTGCAGGAGAAAATTCACAGAAAATCTAAGTGGCTGATGGATTTTACTGTCATGACACCCTACAATAAACTAATTCTGGGAACTGGGTAAGTATCTCACATATATACACCCACTAACCTTATTTCCTTTTACTGCAGAACATTGGGAGAGACATTTACTGGAAGACAGCAATGGCTACAGGATATGGTTAAAAAAAGTTCAAGATGGATACAGGTTGTGAGCAAAGCTTGTACCATTATGTTTTTAATGTAAGTCAGTGGATGCTGCAATAGGAAAGGAGAATGGGAGGAAAAAATAGCAGTGCATGAGTAACCAGAATATTGTTCATGCCAGCTGGAAGAGATTCCTCTTGAGGTGGATATTGCTGGGTGGGGCTAGAATTTCAGCCAAGGAAACCGACAATCACAACTCTTTTATAGAACATTAAAAACCATACAGACAGCAACACAGCATAGACCCACTCTGGGTATGCAGTACAACCTGTTTGTGAAGGCAACAACATTTGAATGGCATGATTTCTTGTCTCTTTGGGACAACAATGAAGAAGGAAAAACAACTATGTGGATGTGACCTGTGGTCTATTTCATAAATGGATGCAATTCTTGCTGCTGTAAAGGAAATGCTGCCATCTAGGCTTTGAAGTTTCCTCCTCAGTAACCCAGGCAAAAGAGAAGAGCTGAAATTGAGAAGAACCTGTAGTAACTCTACGATGATGTCATGGAGCCGGTTGCATCGATGTCTCCGTGGGCTTTCCATCTTGGATTTTGCTTCTGTGCATGAGCAGAAGCTAGTTTTTGATTGCTGCGCATGCGCACGCACAGCGCGACCCTGAGCGAATTGGCAGCAAAAATATCCACAACCCATTCCTGTGTTACAGGTGTTATGCCTGCCTTGTATTCAGCTTTATTCCTCTTTAGCATTCATCTAGGATAGCTTTAGTATCACTCTTTTGCTCCTCATTAAGAGTTAAGTTATGCTTATGAATAGAATTTACCTCTCTCTGCTCCTGTGAGGCACTTCCTGTTCCTGTTGTATGCCTATATTATTATTCTTGATGGAACCAGTCCAAACCAGCTGAAGCCCACCTCTGCACACAACCCTAAATCAAAATAAAACAAACCATACAATGTCTTAGGTTCCTGTCTACTTAATCCCGCTTTAAAGCTGAATTCTGGAACTTTGGAAAAAGGTAAAATCAAATATCCACAACATCCATAATTTTACAAAACTCATGTCATACACTAAAAATTCTTACATTTTTCTCATAGCAGAACTGCTATGAGAAGCATTTGGAAAAAGCCACAGCACCAACAAAATTACAATATGTGCTTCCTAACATCATTACATGAATGATTAATAATGTATTATTAATATCGTGGCCTCTGATGCAAATACATAAATTGCATCATTTGCATGATTATATGATGACACAAATGTCAGAATATCATCCATCTGAACATAAATAGAACCATACAGTATGTTCAATTACGCTGTCACAAATATCTAATGACATTACAAAATTGGTTTTTATTTTCAATCCATTTTGAAATTAACCCTAACTAATCCTTGTCTACAGCTATTGTTTATCACTGCTTGCCTTACTTGTGGGAAAAGTATGCCTATAAAGTCTGTGATGTTAACATCTGATCACATTTTAACTTGTGATAGGGATCGTGAACTTCAGTTTTATGAAAGCTCCAACTTTGAACCCTACCTTCAGATTAGTGGTTTGGAAGCTATACCTTTGAATCTAGATTACTGGTAAGCCAATACAGATCCCTATCATGTACCATTTTTCATCACACGATGATTCTGTATTATTATATATGACATGATCTATTATTATGCCCTGTTTGGTACTCTTAGTAGTAGAAGGTCAATGGTGCAATACATTTCTCTGGCTATGATTCTTTCTTTTGCTTTCCTTGATGTTGTGGCCCACCAGTGGCCAGCAGAGCTGGCAGCAGATTCGGACAGTGAGTAAGTTGGGGAGGAACATGGGCCAGTTCTGGAGTGTGAGGAAGGCTCGGATGAGGGCTCTGAGTCAGAGGCAGAGTGGGGGGCCAAGGCCATCTGGTAGTTTTTTGCTGCTTCCGGAGCCTCCAGAATCTGACATCAGTGAGACAGAAGAACAGCTGGAGCCTGTTCCAGTGTGCGCATGTGTAGAGTTGCCAGAAGGCAAGAACAATTAAGAATCCAGGGTCGACTTGGGAGTAAGGCTTGGAGATGATTGGCCCCTCCCATAAGGCATAAAAGAGAAGCAAGCTGGCTGAAAGACTGTTTTTGCAGCCTTGCGGCCTGTGGATGACAATAATTCACAGCCGTAGAAATAGAAGAGGTTTTTTTGGGGCTACGCTTGTGATTTATGCTTTCTCAGGAAGCCTAGGTCAGAACACTTGAGTTGGTCAGCAACCATCAGAAGCCATTCTTTTAATTTCCCCATAATATCCAAAATGTTGCTGCATTGTTTGGATGCACAGGAAGCTCCAAGAGTCATGAAGTTTGAAGAAACGGATTTCCTGTGGCTGTGCTGGCATTCGGGCCACACTAACTAGCATTGGTGGAAATGATAGTTCAGTAGTATCCAGAGAGCCACAAGTCCTGCACTTAAGAGATAAAGATAAAGCATTGTTATAGCATTAACTATCTTTTGATAATTAGGCTTCAGAAAAAAATATAGGAACCTGTGAGCATGAGAACCTTTATAACAGGCCAGGACCTTAGGGGGTTAAAATGCCAATATTTCAAAAGTCCTGTTCAAAATCTCTGTGCATGATTTATGCACATTTAGAAAATGATTCAGAGGACATCCTGTGAATTTTTCATGAGCATAACAGCTCCCTGCTGGTTATAAAATCAACCTATCCTTTCTTAGATTTCTTGCTCAAACTGGGAAATAAAAAGAAGATAGTGGTTACTTTAAGAATTGTTTTAATGAGGCAGTTCTTAAAGCTTTTTTTTAACATATATAGAAGCCAGAAGAAAAGTAGGTCACTTTAATAAGTAGCAGAGGTACTTATTAAAGTAGCCTTTCATGGGGTTCAAAGCATCCCGTCTGAATCATTTTCAAAGTATGCTAGCCTTACTCTGTTCTGAGGAGAACTGTACAATGTTGGCTCATTCTCATTCATCTCTGACTTCCTCCGTTGACAGGAAGATAAGCAACCAAAGAATTTTGTTCAGCTCAATGTAGTTTAACGTGATTTGCAGAACTGAAAGTCTTGATTGCACATTGCTTCCTTTTGTGCAAAGCATATTCAGATGAGACTGATTACAATTTGTTTACAGATCTTCTGATGTCATGAGCATCAGAACCCATATCTGTATTCTAGGCTCCTCTCTATGCCTAGATGTTTTTAAGAGTTTGAAGGATGCCATTTTGTTTAGATTCCATTTATACACTTGCAGGATTCAGGTGTCCTTGAAAACGTGTATGAAATGTATTTATGAGGGACAAGAAGTTCTTCATTTTCTCCTATACTTCATTTTCAGCTACACAGATCATGATGAATGTATGATTCTTTATGGCGATGACCAGGTATGTATTCTAGAAACACTTGCTCAGAGAAAAGAAAACAAACAAACAGAAGTGTGATATTTACTTCTAAAGGTATAATCACAGAATTATGTAGCATGTGAAGAGAGACGTTAGATTAGGTCCAACATGCTGCTTATTGCATGAATATAAATGAAAGAAACCTGAACATATGATAGCCCGTTTTTGATAGGAAGCTTTTTCCAACTTTCAGGAGCTTCTTCTTCTTCCTGTAATTTAAATACATTATTCTGCATTCTAAAAAAAAAAAGAACAGGTTTTTACTTTCTTCAGGCATTTGAAAAAGAGTATCATACAATATTTCTGCTGAGTTGTTTTTTCTTTTTTCTATTATAGTTAAATATATCCAATTTCCTCAATCTCTGTTCACATAGCTTAGTTTTTATTTCCATTTTTATTACCCTTCTCTGAACTCTGCTCCAGGTTCCCTGAAATATGATGCCCAGAACTGGATACAGTATTCAAGGTTGAGGGTCTGACCAAAGCAGAATATAGTGAACTGATTTCTTCTTGTGATTTGGAAATTATATTTCAGTGAATACAACCATTAACTGAATAACCCACAAGTTATACGGATAGTCCTTGAGTTATGTCCATAATGAAGCCTGCCTATCATGGTCATAACGTGGTTGTGAAGTGGGTTAGTCATGTAGCCAACCCAATTTGACAATCTTTTTTATAGCATTAAGTCATTACGTGACTTTGCTACAGACGCAGTTTTGCCGAAAACCAGAAGTTAATGCTGGTTTTCGGCAAAATTGTTGTAAAACATTGGCATGTGACTGTGGGATGCTCCAAACAGCCATAAATGTGGCTCAGTTGCTCAGCGCCAGAAGTATAGTCATGTGACCATGGAGGGGGGGGTGACCGTTATAACTTAGAATCCCAAGTTGAAAATACTCCCCAGGTAGGTCCATTGGAACTTCAGATGGCCTCTAAACGACCAGTCATAAGTTGAGTACTACCTGTATATGGAAAGACTTATTCTTCTTTGTAATGTTCTGGTTGTGAGTCGTTAGAGTTTTTAAATCGCTTTCAAAACTTTGAATTACAAAATGCCTCATGTCGTAAAGATGCATAATTGTGGCCTCTCAATTTGCTTTCAGCACCTGGCCAGAATCTTATAACTTATAATTTTGTAATCTATAAAATAACATGAATATATATTTGTATTTTCCTTCCCCCCACCCTTGCTTTGTTGTAGGGATGTGTCAATATCTTGCAGTTATATTCTGTGGGTGAGACCCTGAGGTAAGCACTTACGAAAGTCCAAATATCAATTGAGGTAACAGGAAGCATTGAGTCGGCAATTTGTAATTCCTGCCTGGCAGAGATATGGCATCAGTTCTTTCAGATGAAATGATATAATTATCTTTTCTGGATGTCTCTCAGGACATGGAAGAAGCTTCCCAAAGTGGAAAATCTCCCTAATATAAGGCTTGAGAGTGCTATACTTTCTCCAAATGTCACTTACATCCGTTGGAAAGTTCACGGAGACTGGGTAACTCAGGTAAAACAGAAAGGTCTTCCATCTTCTGATCTAGAGAGGACATGGGGTTCTATTCAGTTTTTTAATACATTCAATTCAGAGTTGGGTTCTGGATTCCTTTGCGCTGTGCCCGCATGCAGCAATCAAAAAGTAGCAAAAAATTAGAAGCAAAATCCAAGATGGCGGCGCCCACAGAGACACCGATGGAACCAGCTCCGTGATGCCATCGCCGAGTTCCTAATGGTTCTAAAGAACCCACCTCTGATTCAAGTTACAGCAATCCAAAAATACTCTCATTTTTTCCCAGAAAGACAGGAAGAGTTCATTGTTGAGAAACAGTTAAACTTTGATTCTGTGTTCTCATGATCCTTTTGAAGAATTGATGGGTGTATTTTTCCAGGATTTTGTAATGATTAGACATCTATATTCTTTTTCTGTGTAATTTTTAGAAAATAAAATAATAATAATATTCTCATCTCACCAGTATTTGGTTGAATAATATTCCTTTCTTTGTCTTTGTAGCTGAATTACTATGATTCTGTTAAGGCAATAATTTCTGCATCAAGCCATGAGCCTACAGCCTTAGTAATAGGTAATTATATAATTCCTTATATGTTGTTTGTAAATTCTCTCCTTAAAATTACTTCATGGTTGATTATACACCATCAAGTTGGTGTTGTCTCTTAGTAACCACATAAATAGATCTTCTCCATAAAGATCTATCTATCCAAAAGATTTCTCCATACACATCAGATCCTTCAAATCTTCCACCAGTGCATCCATCATTACTGTTACCAAGTCAGTACATCTTCCTGCTGCTCAGCCTCTTCTTCTCTTCTCTTCTCTTCTCTTTCCTTTCACTTTCCCAGCATTAGAACCAGAGGTGGGTTCCTGCCAGTTCTGTCCTGTTCGCTAGAACCGGTAGCAGGAATTTCCCCCCGCTCACCGAAGTGGCAGCAACAGCCAGCTGAACATGCCCTTGAACTGGTCCTTCCGGTGGAAATTGCCTCAAAAATAACCCTCTGCATATGCACAATGCCTTCTGCGCATGCACACAGGGTTATTTTTGAGGCAATACCGGGATGCGATGCACTTCCGTCATGACCCAAACCGGTAGGAAAGGTAAGTAGAACCCACCCCTGATTAGAACCTTCTCTAGAAGCGTCTTTGAGTAATGGGTCCAAAATAGGATAATTTGAGCTTGCCTTTGGTCAATCAAAGCCTTTATATAACACTTAGGTGCAAGATGGAGAAGGTGTAGATTAAGCTTTCAGTCTATTCCAATTTTATTTGTTTAATTAATTAATTTGTAACCCACCTTTATTTTTACAAATAACACAAATATATCCAACACGCCTTCATCCTCCTATTTTTCCCCCAACAATCCTGTGAGATGAGTTGAACTAAGAAAGAGTGGCTGACCCGAGGTCACTCATCTGGTTTTCATGTCTAAGGCAAGACTAGAACTCATGGTCTCCTGATTTCCTAGCGTGGTGCCTTAACTACTAGATCAAGCTAACTCTCATAATTTTAAAAAATCAATGAATATTCACTCTGTATAAGAATGTTGGAGTCTAAATTCTATGTAGGAATCTTTTATGAACTCTCGTATCCTTCTACAGGTTGCATTATGGGAGCTACCAATGTTGAGCAACAAATGAGAGAAATAAAAGAAAATAAGAAAGATTCAAAGACGAAAAAAGCACAGGAAATGCTAGGAACTCCCTCCCAGAGAGCTGAAGGGGATCAGATTATTTTTCGGGTTCATAAAGGTGTCAAAACATTTGCACTTAGTAAAAAGAATAATGCCATAGTAACCGGCGGAATGGATCGAATTATTCGAATATGGAATCCATACATGCCTGGGTAAGATATTGCAACTATTCTTCCAGCTCTATTATAGCCCTACAATAACTATTAGTCATTTTAAATGCATAAGGTGCTATTTTTATTTAGGATACGTATGCATGAATTGTAAAGAAAAATGTAGAACGGATGAATTCCTAATTCGCAGTTAGCTTAATACCCCTTTAAGAGATCCTTACTATAGTTAGGGAAGGAGTGGATAATATTTTTCTTGTCATTATCAATGATATAAATAAATCTAAGGGGTTTTTATATCATTTCTTCATTATTCTTTAGATTTTCATTAGATTTCTAAAGGAGCCTGTGGCAAAATAGGATTTGTTGTAGGGAACAAATTCAGCTCTCCATTACCTTTTCCATTCTCACTCATAACACTCTCCTACTAAGAATTTATTAGCTTCACTTTCCCCTCCCTTGACTGTGAAAAACAGAAAGATATGCCACTATCATCCAACACTGGTTTGTCTTTTGGAACCATTGAAATATAGCTACCCCTTCATGAAATCTTTAAAAGTATTACCTTAAGGCAGTTTTCCTAGTAATACATTTCAGAGACCTCTTGGTCTTTGAAAAATGATTGTTTTGCATTTTTTCCAAGCATCCCACAAATTAATAATATTTTTGAAGATACAATTCAAAACTGAGTCAGGTGAAATTATTTTTGCTGTATATATTTGTAAATCTACCGTGTTCCCCTGAAAATACAACCTATTCCAAAAGTAAGTCCTAGCTTGATTTTTACATGTGTGCTCAATATAAGCCCCCAAATAAGCCCTAATTAAGATCCTGCACACTCCAGGGTGCATGGGTTGGGGCAAGGTGCATGGGTAAAAATTAAACTAGGGTGGGGGGGTTGTGGAGCTGCCCTACTTACCAAGCCTCTCATACCCCGACACCTATCTCACCTTGCAGGCCTACTTCTTCTGCGGCCGCTTGCTGCTGGTCATGTGGGTCGCCCCCTGGCTTCTGTTTTGCCATCAGAGGCCTTCTAGAAATGCCTCTGTAGCCGATAAATGGGCTCTGGATTGACGTGTGCGATCCATAGCTCTGTTATTGGCTGCAGAGGGCCTTCTGGAAGGCATCTAATGGCAAAATGGAAGCCAGGGGGCGCCGAATGCGTCAATCTGGAGCCTATTTCTCTGCTGATGGCAAAACGAAGGCCAGGGACAACACACGCAAGTGACGGCAAGGGGCTGAAGAAGTAGGCTGGCAGCAGGCTCCTGATGGGTGGGGCTGTTGATGCAGCCGCCGTGAGGTGAGTCATTAATTATACATCCCCCGAAAATAAGACCTGGTGCCTTTTTTGATGGCAAATATATATAAATATAAGACTGGGTCTTATTTTCAGGGAAACACAGGTATATTTATAGTCATGATGTCCAGCTAGTTGCCAGGAGTCAAGAATGACTTGAAACATCAAATAAATAAACTACCATTATCACTGGCTCATTGTAGTACATACTTCATTATGTGTTTCTAATTGGTCAAGATTTAATATTCTCACTGAATTTCAGAAGACCCACAGGCATGCTTAAAAGTCACATGGCCCCCATTATCTATGTCTACGTATCTGAAGAGGATAAAATATTTTCCATATCAACAGACAACACAGTTAAGGTCTGCCTTTTTCATATTTCAAATTGTATTTTCTTTATCCTAGTTCTTTCTCGTTAATAGAACACAATTCTTTCCTTGCAGATATGGGATATGGAGGATCAGACTTGCTTATTCACGGCTTGTTCAAAAAACAATGGAATTAAAGGAGACATTACTACTTGCCATTATATATCAGGCACTCGATCACTCTGTGTTGCCACAGATACACTGGCCTTCCTTCACCTAAGATTACGGTAAAGTACAAAGCAACATAATCAGAGCTCCTGATGTTTAGACAGATCCAAGAATTGCATTTATGGAAAACCCAAAATATAAGAAATTGCTGAAAAAATTCTAGGATTTATAGAAATAGTGTGATTATTATATTGGGACACTTCCAGAGAGTTCTTGAAATGCTGTGGCATTTATTAGGATTGCACTCTCAAACAAAATATTACAAGGAAATAACATTTTGTAAAATCTAGATGAACACTTACAGTAATTTCAAATAATTACTAATGTGATTTTTGGATTAGTTTGTTGGAATCTATTAAAACCTGTAACTTAAGGCATTTTCATTACTAGAGCATGTCAATATGGTGTTACTTTCTGTTTCGGGATAAGTAATCTCTAAATTTCCAATATTGTATTGCAATGCTGAATCAGGCTTAGAGGAATTGACATTCATAAACTTTAATTAACTTATGTGCACATATTAAACTAATACATATCAGGAGCAGGGGTTAAATTCAGCAGGTTCTGACAGGTTCTGGAGAACTAGTAGCTGAAATTTTGAGTAGTTCGGAGAACAGGCAAATACCACCTCTGGCTGCCCCAGAGTGGGGTGGGAATGGAGATTTTGCAGTATCTTGCCACTAAAACTAAAGAATTGGATACACAAGGATTTTGTCTTTGGTGCATAAGCTCCCAATGTACACACATACAACAACTATATTTAGAGACACTAAATTCAACAAAACATACTTATTAAGATTAGTATATTAATAAATTTGTTTGGACAGTTATTCAGGAAAAGGATGATCAAAAATTGGGCTTTGGAAGATACATTCATTTTTGAATAGTTGGACTGCTATTGATTTGTACAGGTTTGATGTACTGTGGTGGTAGCTTTTCCTTTTAATGATAGGATAGTGCATTATGTAAATTTTGCTAATTAAACATTAGCAGCAAGACAAATAACATTTTAATTTATTGATAATTCGATTCTGTTGTTGTCTCTAAAGTAGATCAGCTCCAGATCTTTATGTAGTAACTTCCCATAAAAAACCAGTTTTGTGCTGCAAATTCAACAAAGTGTTCAGGCATGTTGTGAGCTGCTCTGAAGATTCTGTAAGTGAAATGATAATTATAAAATTCTCTTCAGTTTTGCATGCAGTTATATAATCAATCTATTTACAATCTTCAGAATTCTGAGTTTCTTTGTTTTAGCTATGAAGTGAGTTGTCATTCGAGATTGAGCCTTCTCAAAATTCTTTGCCAAAAGGCATGATAAAAATGGCTTTTAAAAAAGACTTTACATATTAACGGAGAATGCAGTTATCTCTAGTTACTCTTAGTGTCTCTCTATGCCTTTCAGGATCAGAAGCAAATGCTTCTAAATAAGTACTTAAATCAAGATAAGATGTCATACATGTGCTTCTAAAAGCATTTTCTTATTGTATGTGTTTCTGAGTATTTCTCAACCTCAGCAACTTTAAAAGTCACTCTGTGAGAGATGTGCAGTTGTATAAATGTGACAAATAAATAGTGTGGAATAACCAGCATGTTGAAGTCAATTTTTAACAGAAGACTGGAAAGCCATTTGTCTCAAATGGTATATGGTCTCCTGCTTGAGCAGGGGGTTGGACTACCAAGGTCCCTTCCTTCCAGAGGTGGGTTCCTACCAGTTCTATCCGGTTCTATAGAACTGATAGTAACTCCGTGATGACATCACGGAGACGGTAGGTGCCGCCATCTTGGATTTTGCTTCTGCGCATGCTCAGAAGCTAGTTTTTGACTGCCGCGTGTGCACGCGCTTGAGGCGCGACCCTGAGCAAACCGGCAGTAAGACGATTCAGAACCCACCTCTGCTTCCTTCTATTCCTATTCTATTCTTTCTATGTTTTACAGTGCAAATGTTCGCCTATCTACTCTGATTGAGATCAATATAACTTAATTATCAATAAATTAGCCTTAAATCACAGGTGACAAGTTTGTCTCAACAAACCTATTTATTTATTTATTTTGTTCGCCTCCCACCTTGCTGCAAGTCAACTCTTGTTGCCAGTATATTTAAAAAACTGCACAGTGCACTTTAATTTCTGAACAGTTTCTATACTGTCTGCTACATCTCTTTGGCTACATTCTAAAACAGAAAGATAACAAATATGCTGAGTTGTAAATGAGGGAGAGGAATGCCTGATAAAACCAAGGGATCAAATAGAAACCACATGGCCATGAGCTGTAATGCTTATAAACACAAGTAATATTACTCTAGGGAAGTATGGCTGCTTTATGTGCAAAAGGTCTCAATTCCAATATGCACCACCTCCTGGATAGGAAATAAGACCTCTCTGGAACCCTGGAGAGTCAGTGATGTTAAGCATACTGGCCTAATAGATCATCAATAGTGTGATTTGTATAAGGCAACTATACATGTTTTTACATACGTTTGATCTTGGTTGCTGCCAAGGATCTGTTTGCTGAAGCTGTGGGGGCTTCAAACATAATTCAGAAGAAAATCATGTGTAAGCAGAAATATCCTGTCCCTCTGCCCTTCATTAAAGAAGCTCCATTTCCTGGGTCCTACAAGATGACAATTTAATCAGTGGGACTTGGAGCATGCCAGCTCTGTCAGATTGTGTGGGGTGGAAAGAAAACATGAGAGATATCATAGACCTGTGCTGGCGAACCTATGGCACACGTACAACAGGTGGCATGCGAAGCCATATCTGAGGGCATGCAAGGCGTTGCCCTATGTCAGCTCCAGCACACATGCGCAAGCTGGCCAGCTGATTTTCACCCTTCCAGAGGACGGGGCGAGGCCGTTTTCACCCTCCCCAGGCTTCAGGAAAGCCTCCTTAAACCTAGGGAGGGTGAAAAACGGACCCAACAGGCCTACCAGGAGGTTTCAGTGCGGCCTGCATGCGTGGGGGGGAGCAGTGCTGGGTGATGGTTGTGCGCACATGCGTGGGGAGAGGCGTTGCATTATGGGTGTGGGCACGCATGTGCGTGCTCCCCCCCCAATGCTCCCCACGCTTTTGGCATGCAATGGCAAAAAGGTGAGCCATCACTGTCATAGGCTGTTCTTAGATGACCAGATCCTCATGTGCCATGAGGGGTTTTATAGGTGATAACCAGCACTTTGAATTGCATCCAAAATCTACTGGCAGAGCGGCTTGTAGAATAGATTTCTCTGTTTTAGGATCATAGTAGCAGTGTTTCTATATATGTCCCTTTTTTCTTCTTTTAAGGTGGTCAAGGTATGGGATTTTGAAAGTGGAAAGCCTGTATTTGAATTTGGCAATGCCCATGGTGATTCTGCCATTACATGCCTCACATTTGATTTTAGTGGAAGAAGGTACATTTGGAAAGTTTCAGTGTGTGAGAAGGGCTGTGATATTTTTTACACATTGCTAAAGAAATAATTAGGCATTGCAATCATGTTTCAGACTCATTACTGGAGGAAAAGATGGCTGCTTGAAAATATGGAATTATAATAATGGGCAGTGTCTTCACACTTTGAAAAAGGGTAAGCAGAAGGTTGACTGAATTATCTAAACATTCGTTTCAAGAAGGGGGAAAAATTACAAGTCCAGCATTATGTCTTTCTTCTGTACAGAAGACAGATATGATGAAGTTCGCGACTGTGCTTATGCGGAGATCAACAAAAATGAGTAAGTTGTCCACATTTGTCATAACGTGTGATATTTTAGTGTAGGAAAGGCTAATGAGAACAATGTGGGGTGGTTGTTTTTTTTTTGTGGGGGGCAGGTTCATATAAACAGGCCTCTACCTGAAAAATAAACTATAATCAGAAGCAGGTTCCTACCAATTCTATCTGGTTCTATTGAACCGGTAGTAACTTAGCGATGATGTCATGGAGCCAGTCCCGTCAGCATCTCCGTGGGCGCTGCCATCTTGGATTTTGCTTCTGCGCATGTGCAGAAGTTAGTTTTTGATTGCTGCGTGCGCGCGCACACGCAGCGTGACCCTGAGCGAACCGGCAGCAAAAATATCCAGAACCCACCTCTGACTTCAATCCATCAGGTTGTTCTAGCAGATGATATAGGAAAGATCTCATACATTTCCCTCATGTTAGGGATCTATAGGTATTTTGATTGTTGAGGTATTTTATTACATTCAAAGATATAGAGTAGCGCTGGAGAGGGTTTTAAATAGCTTGGCTTGCTCTTGTCTTTAGCAGTTAAATAAGCATGTAAAACCTAATGGCATGAAGATACAGTTTCATACATACAAAATCCTGTTAAAAGAATTCAATGGTCATTCAGAAGCTGATATATATGGGAGACAGAGTTACAGAATTAAGATGAATGCCTGACTGTTAAAACGTGGGGGGGGGGAATCTAATAAATGAAACGTCTTACAATAATGAAGAATGAATGGAAATTTTGAGAATGTACTGCTCAAAATACAAACTCCATTCTGCAATGTGACAATTATAGTCTGAACTGGAGAAAAATATCTTTTTAGCTCAGCTCAGCTGAAAGTGAATGAACTCCTTGAAAAATTAGGGACAATTGAAGATTACACCTATATTTTAAAATAAATAATAGATAATTCAACTCACTGACAGTTTAATAGCAATTTTTATAAGAGGGATAGTGGAATATAGCTGGCCCTAGCAGCTAGACTATTAACTGCTGCTGCATAGCAGAAAGACTATAATAATTCAAATTTTGGTTAATTGCTTTTGCAGGTATATCATAGGTGTGGGATGGGACAGAAGAATAAATTTGTTTTATGTAAGTAACACATTTCTAAACAAAAAAATGGTATCACTCTTAATTGATTGTTGAAATTGTTGTGCCAAATAATGGCCTTGTAGTGAGAACACTTTCCATTTTAGTGTAGGAACTGGTTCTATTGGCCCATGATTTTAAGTGGCCAAAATTGCATTACTTAGTTAATTATGGTCCCCAAATGTTGGTGTTCTACTTTTACTGTAGCACCTCTACACTGCCAGCAGCAAATTCAAGAATAGATCAGTAAGAAAATCCGAGATTTCTGTTAGTTACTACCTGAATCTATGGGCAAATACCACTTATTATTCGCAGTGGTCAATCCACATGCAGCAATGAGAAGGCCCTTTCACAAGCCCTCTATTCCACTTTGTACACAAGATGTAACCAGATGGATAGATGGATTGATGTGTGTGTGTATACACATTTCCCAAAATTTGAATGATTCCTAGTAATTATACGGGCATATCAATGAGGTTTTCTTGGCAGGTGTATGTTATACTTTCTTTTGGATTCTTTCTATATTAACAATCACAGTGGTATATTGTGTGAAATGTGGCTTCCAGGCCAGTAAAGATTCAAGAGTCTATTAATAACCAGTTGCAAACTTCCCTTTATCAGCAAGGGTGGTGGTAAAGGAAACCTATGAGAAAGAAAATCAGAAAGCTTCCATTATAATACATCTAAATATATGTTGTCTCTAAATTGAAAAGACTCGCTTTAAATCAGGTAGTTGCCAAACAGCCTGACAATTCCATGCAAACAGATTTCAAATTCTTTTAAAGGCTGTTAGTTGCTATCAGGGCCCTGTTAATGGCAAGAGAATCGCAGCTTAAGTGGACAGAAGTGTATGAATGCGGAGGATGTAAGGATGGAGTTACATTCAACAGATGGGATTGTGAAGCATGAGAAGATGAAAGTCAAGACTTCTCTCTGTATGTGGAGGAGCAAGAAACAAGAATTGCAATAGGACTGGGTATAAATTCTAGATTGATTTCTTACACCCAGAGACTGTTCTGTTATGGCTACTCTTCTAAAACTGCAATAAAGGTTTATTTGTAGCTGTGTTTGCTCAAGTCTCTGGGCTTTGTAGCTAATTTGTAATTGTGCTTTGAACGACTGACACACTTTAAATTCAGTGTAATGTCAGAACTGGATAACTGTTTAGGAAAAATGTAAAATAAAATGGTAGCATTGTAAGGCTACAATGGGAGGATGGATTGCAATACAAGCATCAAGGGAAGCCACAATCTACTCATAGGAACAAATGCTGGTAATGTATTGAATGCACAACTCAGATGAGAAATAGGCAAGTCAGATTTGGGTAATTTTAAGGGAATCATAGAATTAGAGCTAAATTTTATTTTTGTATGTCTGGAAATGCAAAGTTCAGATTATAAATGATTATCTTAGATATAATTTTATTTTGATATTTTCTGTTATAGGATTCCACAGATGATTTCTATCATATTAAGAAACCTCAGCCTTACTGGCAGGATGACATAGTAAGACATGTTCGGCATATAAAGTGCTATATAAGCAGTTTTGGGATAAGCTGTTTGATTACATTTGGGGAGTTGGATAATGTAAGAATGGAGATAAATCTCTGATCCGATCCATCTTTGTGGATTGGCACTGCTGGATAAACTTGAAAGACCTACTTCGTACTTTCCCTAGGAATACATCACTTGAGCTAGCGCCAGATAAATTCACAAAGCACCCTTCTGCCTAAAAGAAGAACAAAGCATAAATAAATCAGAGATAGGGAGAGAGGCAGTGGTGGGTTGCAACCGGTTCAGTCCGGTTCGAGCGACCTGGTAGTGAGGATGGTAGGCTCCGCCTGGATGTCATCACGGGCGATCTGCGCATGCACAGAAGCACCCCGTGCACGTGTTCACAGTTCTGAAACGGTAGCAGCGGTAATTGAAACCCACTACTGGAGAGAAGGACCCTCATCTATATCTTGTGGACTGGAAGCATTATTCTGGTGAATCAGATGAGGCCTACCACAAGTTGAAGCTTTCCACTTTCAAATAGATGATCTGTAAATCCTGGAAACACCACATGACCCATTTGTCTTCTTGACTCATCAGATGTGGATAATCAGATGTTACTCCATGGGGTTCAAACTCTCTTTTTCTGATGAGTTCCAATAGGATAAAATTAGTCACATGGTGCTTTCTTGTGGCCAGTGTGACTGAGGCCATCCCTAAGTAAATGAACATGGCAGTATCCAAAAATATAGGCTTATTTTTTTCATAAAAGTCAGCCTATTCACTTTATTTTATAAAGTAGATTTATTTCCAGGGTATGTGAAGTGGCAATGCTGAAAGTTGTAGACTTTGCAACTCATGGGACCTTATACTTATGAAGTTATACTGAATTGTGTAATTTTATCTACCTGTTGGTTTGCATATTGTGTAAAATATAATCGAAACCAAAACACAAAGAACTCGAATCAATTTTGGTCACGTTTTCCTTACTTTTTTTCTTACCTTTTTTTTTTCTTATCCAGAACTGGGGACACAAAGAAGACATTCTCTGTGTTGCTCAGTGTCCCCCTAATCTTCTTGCAACATCCAGTTATGATGGTGAAATTATTGTTTGGAATATGTTCTCAGGTCACATAGACCATAGATTCCATATTCCAATGACCACAGCTGCCTCTCAAAGTAAGTTTACTAATAAAAAAAAAAGACTGTAGAATATAATTCTCACATTGCCATGAATAATTCTTTATGAATCATTGCATATGGAATTGCATAGAAATGGAAAATACAGGGAAAATTCACATTTGAAGCCTAGCCCATGTTGACTAGCCTTGGGATAGTTAAAACAACTCAATGTTTTACCACACTAGGAATAGTTAAGTCAGCCCATTAATTTTGTTGGTGTTATTTTAATATATATGTCACCTTCTGACTTCCAGATGGGTGGGCAGGAAATGATCTTTATTTGGCATAAGACCTTAAACTGTTGAATTAATGTATCTCAGCCATGTGTTCAACAGCTCTTTTGACTAACATTAGAAACAGATTTCTGCTGGAACTTAGTCTACAGCTCAGATCTTTGAAATAAAAACCTTAAAATAAGATCTTTATCCATTTATTTCATTCAGATGTGGTTTTATCTGTTGTAGTAAGATTTTAGGGCATGGCTTACACAATTAAGAAGGATAGATCACATTTACAAGCAAAAGACAGAAACAAAATAGCAGGCAATAGGTGGGGGAGGCTAAAACCTAGCAGACTAAAGCAACAAACCTTTCTGAAAAGTTTTAAACCCAAAAACATTTCTTCCAAATATACAATTCAGATAAAATTAAATTAAGTGTATTTGTAGCAGATATATGCATCTACAGCTGTAGTCTTTAAAAGTATATGACATTCCCAGAGCAGAGGACCTCTTATTTACTTATGGTAAAATTTAGTCATAGAAATTAAAATGTAACTTTAATAATATGGATATTTGACCGCATGTACATATTGTGCCAAGTCTTGGTTAATTTAATTATGACTTAATTGGCAAACTATAAATGTCTGGATGAAAAGCCAAGTCAAACAAATTTCATAATAATACATTAGGATGAATGCAGTTGGGCTGTGCCTTTTGTGCAGTGTACTGAAAAACTCACAGTTCCTTATATGTTTTTTCTTCCCCACCAGTTGATGTGACACGGATAATTTTTCTAAAGACTCGTGCTGTGAAATTTGATTCAACTACTGCATCTCTGGTTTCCAATGGGCCACAAGGTAGGATTAATGGATGATATAAATAATTAACAAAACTATCATAGGGATAACTTAATTAATTGATGACCCCAATTTGGAGATCATCCAAATAAATTCCATTTCAATTAATTTTGCTTATGTTTTTACTGACTAGATAAGGAAATGATACTTTGGTGTCAGGAACCTTGTTTCCAATTGTCACAGCATCAATCATGCTAAAAACATAGAAAGATAAAGATTAGAAGCCTGTAGAGAGAGTCCTAGCAATCTTAAGCTTTATATAGTCAAGTCTACACTCAGTATAGTTTTATAAATTTGCCTTTGCATTCAGTTACAGTTAGTACAAAAGCATGCTTGTTTAAATGTTACCAAATATTTAATCTTGTGTCTTTATGATTCTTCTTCCACCCCCCAGGTTATCTGCATTTCTGGAGCCTGTTTTCAGAGGATCCACTCATAGCAAGTTTTCAACCAGTAAGTTTAATTGATAAAATTAATGGCTGTAAAAGTTAGAAAGGAAACCAGTTTGCTGTAGAGATTAAAGCTAGAAACTGGGAGACTCTGAGTTCTAGTTTAGCTGACCTTGGGCCAGTCACTTTCTTTTAGCCCTAGGAAGGAAGCAATGCCAACCCCTTTCCAAAAACCTTTTCAGAAAACTGCAGGGACTTATTCAGACAGCTGCCAGGAGTTAAGACTGATTTGGAGGCAATCATCATAATCATAATCATATACTAAATCTAGTTTAAATATCTGGCTGATTGTGTGATGAATTATAAACAGGTCTTCAGCATGAATACTGGTAAATTTGCAGTCCTTTGTTTCACTGATTGATGTTTAAGATCATCATCGCAGGAAGTACTCATCCTGTTAAACCTTTACGAATGCAAGATTTTACATTGCCTTGTGGTATAAACCGGAGACGGCCACTACAATATGGATGTCATTGGAGTTGCTTAAGGAATTCAGTCTCCCTGAAATTTAATGTGAGCAGAAAGCTGATGAGACATTCCTGGACTAACATGCAAATCAGAATCTCATTCTTTGGAATTTATACCTCTCCTTATACTGTATAGTCATGCAGTCATGCAGTTTTCAAAATAGTGCGTAATTTTACAGTGTACCACTGTATACTCCAGTCTAGGGGGAAATCCCTGATCAGCAGCATTGCTTTGACTGCAGATGATTCGTATATGTATGCAGCTGATGAAGATGGCTATGTGTATGTCCATGACATCCAAAATTATGCCCTTCAGGATACCAAAGAAGAAACACCAAAATGTATGTGTGTGTGTATATTACAGCTTTGTATCTAGAACTGGAAGAACGAATTTTAAAAAATTAATCTAGAGTGCATTATTTTAAAAAGTTGAATTGGTCCAGCTATCACTCACAGAGTGGTATTCCAACACCATATGGTTTAATTTTGTAAACAGGCAATATTCTTCAATACAGCTGGTGAAATAATCACTTAAAATGTAAACTCAAGAGCTGTTTTGATTATTTCTATATGCAGTACTCCTATTTAATGATTTCAATAGACAAGAAACAACAGAGAAAATATTATATTTATGAAAACTGTAAGAGGAAAGTTCGGATGGAGTATTTAAGTGACCATTCTGTAATCTTTCTTTTAAAAACCGGGTCTATATATTATTGTCACTCTGCATGCCACCCTCCTATAATAATTACTCAAGTCAGTTGTTTCTTAACAGGGCATATATGTTGCTCAAATCATGCTTTGTGTAAATTATGGGCGTTCCCATAGAAAAGAGACCTAGTCTTCTTTATTTTAGCAGATAAAGACACTCCTACCTGTATTTTGAGGGATGTGAATTTGGAATCTTCCTGAAAGCTAAAACACAGGAAAAATTAGTCTTTATTTTCTTCCAGTCCTTGTTATGGAATTATTTTTATCTCACCTCCAAGCCTGAAGTAAACTTTGTATGGTGGGTGTTTATGGGGGTAAGGGAAAGTGGGTGTTTTATAGACTGGAAGAATATTGGAATCCACAAAATGTCTATTGATTCCCCCCCCCCCCCCTGTTCTGAGTGCTGGTGAGTATATACTATGGAAGTTTTAACAGAAGCAGAGCAAGGTGCTCCAAAATTACATTCCCTTTAAAACCTCATGCTCCAATCCTGGACTCAGATATTTTCATATAGTCCTAAGGTCTCACATATTATATGTTTAAATATAAGACCTTAATATGTATACTGTAGTGTTTTCTCTATTAATATAATTCTGAACAGCCCATGAATAAACTAATATTTTTATTTTTTGTTGCTTCAGATGTGAACCATTGGCGAGCTCATTTAGGTCTGGTTCTAACGTAAGTATGATCTTAACCATTACAAAATAATAATTTATGCTTATATAGTACGTCTGATTATTTTCTTTCAATCCACAGGTTAGAAGTTATAGATGAAGATAATATCCTTTTATCCTGTTCTATTGATTGTACAATTCGTTTGTGGAGTCTGAATGGAGAGTACATTGGTAAATCGATATGTTTGTAAAGCATGAGCATAATTCGATAACTTAAATGTTAGTAAACATTTAGAAGAAGGGAAATTGGATAGTTGTGGTAATAGAGTTGACTTAAATATCTAGCTTTCTGTTTATCATTTATGATAAACAATTTTATTGCCTGACTTTGGGGCACTTTAAATAAATCATCAAGTAAGAGTTTTATCAGATAAAGGAGAATGATTTACATTACAATATAAGATATGATATAATTTAGTATAATTTAAGATGTAGTGGATGTCAGGGTTCCAAGTAACAGCCCATACGGAATCAAAACTCCAAGGCAGGCTTCCTCAAAGTATAGATTTATTAGGCATGTCATATTAGCAGAGCTGGTGAAAACCAGAATCTCAAGTTCCCCAGTTTTCTCCACCCAGTTCAAAATCCAAAGTTCTTCCCCCCCACACACAACCATTACACGCCCCAATCAGGTCTCTCTCTCCATCCCAGATGCCTCCTGTCCACGCCCCTCCAGG